>JANZXR010000006.1:35293855-35304462 GCA_027575705.1 Erythroxylum echinodendron
ATTATTATTATTATTATTATTATTATTATTATTATTATTATTATTATTATTATTATTATTATTATTATTATTACCTAAAATCACTTTTATAAGCACAGTATTCGAGTAACTTAGCAAGGAAGTTGTAAGTTAAAAAGACAGAAGAGGAATAGGACGTGAGAATCTTCTGTGTTGAAGTAGGAGAAGGCAACGTTTGGTTTGAGGAAAAGTGCGCATAATCCATTAAAAGGTTCAAAAAGCTATACAAGAGGAGTGGCATTGCCTTTCCTGATCATAAAGAAAGAGCCTGGCATTGCCTTTCCTGATCATAAAGAAAGAGCCTCCGGTGCCCTTTTGCTTTGTCCTTTTGCTTTGTTTCAAGGATCGTATACCAGACAATTATATAGTTGTACAAATTATGCAACATACAACTCATTATTAAAGATGGTAATAGGTTAGACAAAGCTCAACACATTTTTGTTTTTGTTGTCAAAGTCCAAATCAAAGACCAGTCGGACCAAACTTAGATAAATTAATGCTCAATTAGGTTAGACTTAAAATGACCTTTTGATTAAATCATAACTATCTTAAAACTATGTCGTTTTGATCAAATCGGTGCAGACCAATTTAGGTTATTTGATGCAGGCCAAGATCAAGCTCGATGTCGTTGTGACAAAGCCTGTATATTTTGACTTCGTGGCAAGAAACGACGTTCCTTTTCCATGTTCCTCGTCGTCGTCCAGCTCTAGCAATATCACAGATGCCTCCTTATCATCAGTGGTGATGATGATCACGAAGAGAGTAGTAACACCCACCATTAACGTCACTCTTCATAAGGCGACCAAAGAGCCATAGCAACATGCATATACAGTAGAACCTCTTTAAATTAATACTCGGTAAATTAATAATTTTTTTAAGATAATATTTTTCTTCGGTCCCTACTTCGGTCAGTTAAAAATTTAATAAATTTTTATAAGATAGTATATTTTTAAAATACTCCTATGTAAATATAGGGTCCCATTAATATCATAAATTAGTAATTATATAAACTTACATAAACATAACTAAGACAATTTAGTAAAATATGATTCTAGTGTTGTTTGTTTTTTTCTTAAAATTTAAGTTTAGTTGGAGCTCATCTCTAACTTTTCTTATTGCATCCAAAATTTCTGATGTTGTGTTCTCGAACTGCTCCAAAAAAATTGTAAAGAGTTCTAGACGCGATAAGTGCTTCCTCAAGTGTAAATGGTTCCAAAGGTACTGTATTGTCTTCAACTTCATCATCAACATTATTTTCAAAGATAGTAATCACAATTTCTTCTAAGCTCTGGACCTCTGAACATGTGTAATTTTCACCCGAGTAATTCAATAGGCTATTGACATCCATTTTATTGCGATAACTGAGATCATTAATAATGAGCTCAAGTTCATGAACGTCGTTTTCACAAGTGGGTTCATCTAAATTCTTTGAGACTTCATCCCCTGAATGAATTTCGTAGTGTCGACAACAATTTGCTATTGTCTCTTGCTGAACATTAACTGTACAAGCCGATACTGCAAGATTGATAGCATCCAACATATTAATCTTACCTGGATCAGATTGTCCCAACTCATAGCCTTCTAAAATTTTACGGTAAAATCTCCTACGATAGTGCATCTTGAAAGCTCTTATTATTCCTAAATCACAAGGTTGAATTTTTGATGTCATGTTGGGTGGCAAGAAGAACAACTCAATATTATGTAACCCTTCAATATTTCTTGGATGTGCTGGACAATTATCTATCACAAACAAAATTCTTCTGCCATGCATTTTTTTTATCAAACCAACGGATATATTCATCAAAAAGCACACTTTTCATCCAAGCTCTTTTGTTGAAACGGTAGTGACAATTCAAGCTATTCATGTTGACATTCTTGAAGCAACGTAGCTTTGCGTATTTCCAATAATCTATAAAGGGATTTTTTCAGACCATCCTCATTGCAACAATTAACAACTGTTAGCCTTTCTTTATCTTGTTTTCTTCCTTCAAGTTGCTTCGTAGCAAGAGAATGATCAGCTTGTAACCTGTAAAACAAACCAGTTTCATTTATATTAAAAACATCTTTTATAGGTAACTTATCTATTTTTTCCCTTATAGACTCCAATTGCTTCTCCATGTCTTCTATATCAACCGAACCACTCTCTCCGAAATGATGAAATGACTTGATATCGTGTCGTAGCTTGAATTTCTCAAGCCAACCTTGAGAAAATTTGTGCTCAAAATCTTGTTGAGGGTATAGAAGTTTCATTGTATCTCTTGTCTTCTCCAAAATTAGCTCTTCGGTCATATTCACCCGATCTTGGTACTGGAGAAATCACTTATAAACAACCTTCTCCATATCTGAAAATTTTGCTGGTTTATGCCGCTTGATATCCCTTCCTTTTTCTAGGTTGGCCGAAAGATACTCAGTCGATCATTTGAGTGTGTTTAAGATTGTACCTTGACTAACTTTCAAATGAAACTTTTCTTCAAGCCACAATTGCAAATATTTTTGAGTGCATGTCGAATGATCTCTCTCGTACTCACATAATTCTTTGCGTATTTGATCCGTCATTGTTGATTTCGTGACACCTTTTAGATAAGGAGTCATTGTTGGGTGTGGTTTCAAGAAATTTTCTACCTTATTTATAAAGTATTTTCTATCTCCATCATACGTACATACATTGAATGTTTTTAGTAAAAATACAATGAATAATATTTAATTATTAAGAAACAATGAACATTATTTATTAGTTTTCATTAATATTATGTACAATGAATCTATGTTTTAGATTCATTCAATTAATATGAAACATGAATTTTTCTAAGATACAATGCTTTTTGATGTAATCAAAATTTAACTTCAATCAATTACAAAAATCTCTTTAAATTAATAAATATTAATTTATCGGTTAATTAATATCTCTATAAAATAATAAAATATCACGATCTCTACAATATTAATTTATAGAGGTTTTACTGTATACTCTCGTCATGTAATCTCTCAGACATTTTTAGTGAAGGAAACAGATATGATTCGAGAAAGAGTAACCATTTCCCGTGCAAAAGGGAAATATTCTTATCTGTTTGAAGTGGGCAATAGTTGCTCTTTAAGCTTGTACATGTTGTCAATATTCCAAGCTGAGTTATAGCACCTTGATACCTAGCTATCTACCGAATCTACAAAGAGAGGATACTTTTCATGGCTTTGATCTGTCTCTTAACAATTTTAACACTGCAAAATTTAAGAATTGGCAGAGTCGCATCAACCTAGGTCAAACTTAGTTTCCTATAATATAACACAGGTCCTTAATGCCGAGCTACTCAATCATCTTATGGCTTATAATGCTCAATAGATTAAGCAATACAGATAGACTACAATTTATGACCAACAACACAGATTGTAACCTATATAAGAGAGAACCAGAAATAAGGCAGCATTTATTCTTCAAATGCCCCTTGTCATAGTTCATTTGGGAGAGGATAAAAGCACTAAATTTTATTTCTAATGCAGGTACAACTGTTGCAGTCTGAACAGAACAATATAAATTAAATTCTATCTAGACCAATTAGAGGCAAGCGCACCCTGTCGACAAGTAATATAAATCGGTAAGAACCGGATATTGTACCCAAAGGAAATTCCAACACGTAAAACAATTAAATTAAACGATAAAAAATTACTCGAACGATCAAGAATTGATTGATTTGAAAATAAAATAAATTAAAGTAAGCAAATCAAGGAATTATGAAAAATGCAAGGTATGAATTAAAACGACTATATTTAATCAAATGACAAAAATTGGTTAAGGTATTAGATTTCAATTGGAATGGAAACTAAAAATAAAATTGTAACGGTGGATTGATTTAAGAAATAATTCACTTAAGCAAGTCGAACCCAATGTTCATAAGTGTTCCTTTCTCTTCTAAATCCGAGTCACCTACTTGGTTCACAGATAATTCGGAATAAAAGGAGTCAAATTTAAGAAGCGTAAAATTAATTTCGTTAATCTTAGGTATCCTCACACAAGATCCTAAGATTGGTCTACACTTTAGTCTCAAGTTTGTCGCTTGATTAATTTTCCGACAAATTAAATCCCATTGGTTGTGGCATTTAATCATATAAAGTCTTAATCTCGGTGATCAAGCTAAATTAGGACTAAATATGGATTCAATCAAGCTAAAATCAATACCATAAAAATTTTCCTAATCCAATATCAATCTTAATCTTAACCGAAAAGACAAACGTACTCACACAGATTTATCAATGTAACATAAATTATGGCAATAATATATGGTTGCATTGATTAAATCCACACAATTAAAATAAATAAGGACTAAAAATAAAGTAAATCCCAAAGATAATTGTGGTTGCTAGGATTAAAAAATGTTTTAGCCAATTGTCCAAGCTTGCGTGAACTGTTGCCTTGCGTCTTCTTTCCACCAGCCTCCACGTTGATCTCCTAGCTTCTAACGTGTTTCTCTATCAGCTGACATTTATTTATCTCCACCAATCAGCAGCGTTGTTTCTCCCCAGCTGCTCACGTCCTCTATCTAGCCCAGCGGCATCGTGTTTCTTCTATTTCTCCCCAGCTGCTCACGTCTTCAAGCCCAGCATCAACGTGCTTCTTCTATTTCTCCCCAGCTGTCACGTCTTTAAGCCACCAGCATGCATGTCTTCCTTTTTTATTTTCACCAGCTACTTATGTAATCTCCTTTAACTCTCCAGCTTCTGGATTGGCTACAATGTTGTTCAGCTTATGTATGTTTGATGGGTGGTCTCTCACGTGGAAGCCTCTGGCTGGTGGTGTATGCGTCTTTTATGGATGCAGTGTTGGGAGAGTTTTTTCGTGAATGAAAGTATAGAGGCTACTTTAGTGGGAGTATATGGAAGGTTTTGGTATGGATGGTTTGTGATGTGAGTGGCCTGGTGTGAGTGTCGGTTAAGGCTGTGCTTATGGAGAGAACTTGGTCATTCGTTGAATGATGGAAAAAAAACTCCTTGTGGAAGCAGCAACGTGGTAATAAATTGAGAGGAGCATTTGAGTGTTATGCCTCTCCTTATAGCCAAGATGTAGGTTGCCTTTTTTTTTTTAGAATTTTTGTTGTCTTCTTTCTCAAAGAAAAGGAGAGCTGCTGGTCAATAAAGGTTGCGTGTCAGCTGCTTTTTTGTTTGGTAAAATGAATGGAGATGTGTTGATGGAGGCTAGCTATAAGTGGGGGCTGTAGCATGGTGGAAGCATGGAGCTTGTGTTGATGGAAGTGAAGGATGTGTTAGTGAGGGCTACTGTGGATGGGAGTAGCTATTTTGGTGGAGTGAAATAATGAAATGTGGGGGCTGATATTGTCTCTTGTTGTGCTGAAGCGTGGAAATTGTGTTGAATCTGATGCTTAGGAATTTATTTCTCCTGAATTCCGACTCAAAAAAATCTGCAATTAGTCTCAAAAAATCCATCATTGAGTCAAAAATTTAAGTATAAAATTTTAGAATTTTTAGCTAAACGAATCTCGAGATAAAAATCATATAACGACTAAAGGTCAAGTATGCCAGAAACCCATAATTTGCTTCTTTTGAGAGCTTTTCTTACTTTAGGCTTTTAAATGTGCCTAAAATTAGAACAAATAACTCTTAATTAGTGCATTTAATCATTAAATGGACAAGAGTTTAGCAAATTATAAATATAAAATTAATATTAAAATATCCATTAATAACACCCCACACTTGAATTTTTGCTTGTCTTCAAGCAACTTACTTGGATCACAACTAACATATTCTGTCATTTCATTTTCAACGAAAATCAAGTCTTTGCAATTCCTTAAAAATTTGATAAACTCGAGTATCAAGTTACAACACGTATCATAATATTTTCATCAATGCAAATAAACAAAATCAATGGTGGATATCTTTGATCAGAAACAAGCACAAAATTAAAATGAACTTTCCTCATGATATTCACTCATGTCGCTCAAATGTATAAGGGTTGTTTTCGCTCAAAGCTTCCTCTAAGAGATTACACTACCATAGGCTTGCAAATTCACCTATTTTTCACTATATAGAGTACATGCCATTATAGATCAAAAGGGCTTTTACTAAGGGTTGTAATGGGGATTAGGTTAAGGTGAGGTAAAAAGGACAAATGCTACTCACAAGCATTCACAAAGTACTAAGTAACGTAGGACAATCAAAAAGAACTTCTGAAATGTATATACAGAAATATGGGACTACAACTACTCATCACTATCAAACGCTACTGTTTTGATCTCTTTTTTTTCTTTTTTCTTCTTTTCTTTTTTCTTTTTTTCTTTTTTGTTTGTTTTTAATAATAAACATAAAAGAAGATAGTAGTAGCAAAAGTCAACAACAACTGAGTAGATGTACCTCTAAAACATCTCAAAATAGCATGTAAAACAAAAGTCCTTAAATCAAGGAATCAAATACTTAGTATTTCATTCAACTTATGAAAGGGTCAGGCTAAAAGTTTTCAAGTTTCAATGCAATGCAATTAATACGAAAAATAAAAGGTTAAAGGCTCAAAGGGGGTAATAAGGAAAAAATGACTTGGTAGGTTACTTAAGCTAAAGGTTAAAAACAAAGAAGACCTTTATCATGTCCATAAAGCATGTAGCCGGCAGTATCAAACAGGTTCAGAGCAAGTTCTAAAGGTAATCCACATAGGGAAGCATCACATACAACAAAGAAAATAAATGACTACGAGATGCAGTCATATAGCTCAAGACCTCATGTGTTCTTAAATGAAAATCCATCAAAACTTCATACATTGCCTCATCACTCAGTATCAATTATTGACTAAGTTTATGCAATTAACTACTTTAATCAATCCATATGGTTCACTATCCTCTCAAACTGTCTATTCCAAGTTCATGCATACAACTTAATTCTCCATCCAACTACTTTGACAGAATTGTATGGTCAAATTCATCACAAATAGGACCCAAGTTAGCTACCAAAAGAGTCACAACCATTAAAGTGTGTATCTCTCAACATCAACATCAATATCATCAGCATGCACATAAACTCAATCCCTCCACACTTAATATGAACATTGTCCCTAATGTTCAAATGGCTAATAATCAAACACAAAGATGGGAAAGAGGAAGAAGAAACTTCCCTAAAAAAGAATCAGCCAAGAACTCTTTATCACAAACTAAGTAAACATAAAGAAAACTTAAAACAACTCAAAGAAATGCATTAATCTAAAATGCAAAGGAAACAACAAGATAAGAAAAGAAAGAAAACTATATTCCTACTGAAAGGTATACACTGCGATCAAAGAGGCGAAATATCATGAAGACACAATCACTCCTCAGAATTATCCACACACCTGGGCATATACAATTTAGCTCGTTGTCCATTTACCTTGAAGGGATTTTCATTTTCTCTTTTTACCTCAAGGACCCCAAAAAGGAAGGACTTGGATCACAGTGAATGGATCATACCACCTTGTCTTAAGCTTCCCTGGAAAAAGACAAAGACGAGAGTTGTAGATCAATACCTAGTCGCCTACCTTAAAGTCTCGGTGGAGGATCTTCTTGTCATGCCACTTCTTCACACGCTCCTTATGCAACTTCGAATTGTTATGAGCATCCAAACGGAACTCTTCAAGCTCGTGAAGCTGCATAAGTCTCTTAGCACCTACAGAAGACAAACACTATCTTGAATGGTGACATGCCTATGCACAATGCAATTTTGTAGCCCAGTATGCACGATGTTCTAACTCAACTGGAAGATGACAAGATTTGACATACACTATCCTGAATGGTGACATGCCTATGGGTGTCTTAAATGTAGTCCTATATGCCCAAAGTGCATCATCTAACTTTAAAGACCAGTCTCGCCTAGAAGCATTAACATTTTTCTCTAGTATTTTCTTTAATTCACTGTTTGAGAGTTAACCTTATCCACTAGTTTGGGGGTGGTATGGAGTAGCAACCTTATGGGTAACCCTATACTTAGCTAATAATGAATTAAAAATTTTGTTGCAAAAATGTGACCCCCATCACTAATGATAGCCCTAGGTGTGCCAAAACGTGTGAAAATATTCTTCTTCAAAAACTTAACAACACGTCTAGACTCATTCGTGGGCAATGCCTCTGCTTCCACCCACTTACTAACATAATCAATAGCAACCAATATATATTGATTGGAAAAAGACTTAGGAAATGGTCCCATGAAGTCTATGCCCTAAACATAAAAAACCTCACAAATAAGAATGTTAATTAATGGCATGTCATGTCTCCGACTAATGTTTCCGACCCTTTGACACCTATCACAAGATTTGACAAATGCAAATGCATCATTAAATAAGGTGGGCCAATAGAAACCACATTCTAAAACTTTATGAGCTGTCCTAGATGCACCATAATGTCCCCCAACCTCTCTAAAATGACAATGATGTAATACAGAGGACATTTCCTCTTCCAGAATGCAATGCCTAACAATACCATCCACACAAATCTTGTAAATCAAAGGATCATCCCAAAGATAGTATCTTACCTCAGATAACATCTCTTTTTCTATGGTGGTATAATGGTGTTGTGCCCTGTTCAATGTCCTACTTGCATAGAAGATAGGATGAAAGATCTTATCTCGTCTTTAGCCTAAAACAACACCCACTACATACTCACTTGCATCAAAAATTAATTCAAAAGGAAGAGACTAGTCAGGAGATATAAGAATAGGTGCAGTCACAAGCATATCCTTTAACAATTGAAAAGATGTCAAACATTTATCGTCAAAATTAAACACAACATCTTTTTTAAGCAACTCAGTCAAAGGTTTAGCAATCTTAGAAAAACCCTTAATGAACCTACGGTAAAAACCAGTATGGCCTAAGAAACTTCTAATGGATCTAACATTGTTTGGTAGTGGAAGTTTCTTAATGACATCAATTTTTGCTGGGTCTACCTCTATACTCTTGCCAGAAATTTTGTGACCTAAAACGAGGCACTTCTGTACCATAAAATGACATTTTTCCCAATTTAGCACTAAATGGGTCTCTTCACACCTAATCAGAACTTTCTCTAAGTTATCCAAGCATGCATCAAATGAAGTACCAAATACAAAGAAGTCATCCATAAAAATTTCAATGCAAGATTCAAGCATATCAGAAAAATAGCCATCATGCATCTTTGAAATGTAGCCGGAGCATTGAATAACCCAAATGGCATGCGTCTATATGCAAATGTACCATAAGGACATGTAAAAGTTTTTTCTCCTGATCTTCCTGGGCTACCGGAATCTGCAAATATCTTCTATATCCATCTAAGGCACAATAAAAGTCATGTCTAGCTAATTTCTCAATCATCTGATCAATGAAAGGTAAAGGAAAATGATCTTTCCTGGTGGCATCATTCAACTTCCTATAATCTATACACATTCTCCACCCAGTTACCTTCCTAGTGGATATTAATTCATTTTTCTCATTTTCAACCATAGTGGTGCCTCCTTTCTTTGGCACCACATGCATAAGGCTAACCCAACCAGAATCAGAAATGGGATAGATAATAACTGCATTTAGAAGCTTTACTACCTCATCTTTCACTACCTCCTTTATGTGTGGGTTAAGTCTCCTCAAGGGCTGCATTATTGCCTTGCTTCCATCCTCCATGAAAATGTGGTGCGTGCAAAATGAAGGGCTTATACCCTTGATATCTATAATGGACCACTCAATAGCCTTTTTGTGGTCCCGCAGTACCCTCAACAACTGCTCCTCCATGGAACCTGACAAACAAGAGGAAATGATAACTGGTAAGTGCTCATATGAGTTAAGATAAACATAATTCAAATGTCTTAGAAGAGGTTTAAGGTCAAAAGAAGGGGGCTTTTTAATTGAAGGCTTCAAAAATAGCTTGGTTGGACATTGGAGAGGCTCGTATACTCTATAATATGCCAAATATGCCTGCTCTAAATCAACTTCAATATCCTCCAACTCTTCTTGCAATTCTTCCCCTAACTCTTTGATCATTCCTTGTGCTTCCCCTTCCAACAAATCTGCACAAACAATAGAAGAATTATCAATATTAGAAGAATAAATATCAATAAAATGGCAAGAATCAAGAGTAGAAGAATGCTTCATAGCATTGAATACATCAAACACTAGTTCTTTATCTTGAAGTCTCAAGATGAGCTTTCAATGTTGCACATCGATGATGGTCCTTGCAGTGGCCATGAAAGGTCTCCCAAAAATGATGGGAATGTCTATATCTTCCTCCATATCAAGGACTAAGAAATCTACCGGGAGGATAAACTTCTCGATCTTGACTAATACATCCTCGGATTCCCCTCAGATAAGTGATTGACCTATCTGCCAGCTGAAGTGAAATAGTTGTGGGTTTGGGCTCTGCCAATCCTAACTTCCTGAAAAAAGAAAGAGGCATTAAGTTAATGCTAGCACCCAAATCCATTAAAGCCTTATTTATATGTAAATCACCAATAACACAAAGAATAGTAAAACTCCCTGGATCCTTAAGCTTCGATGGTAGCTTTCTCGACAACATGGCCGAACACTCCTCATTCAGCTTCACCGTGGCGTACTCCTCAAGTCTCCTCTTATTGGACAAAATTTCTTTCAAAAACTTAGCATAAGAAGG
>JANZXR010000006.1:35327687-35357277 GCA_027575705.1 Erythroxylum echinodendron
ATTTGAGAGTTAAGGATATTTATTATTCTTTTTATTGAATGTTTTGATGTAATTATTATTTATTATATAATGAAAATAGAAATTGTAATATTTTAAATACTTTATATTGTTCATTTGTTCTTAATTTTATATTTATATGATAATGATTCTTTTTTTTTATATAAATTATGGTTACTATTTATATGTGAAATATCTGAAAATTATTGTTATTTCATATTAATTGTGAATATTATTTATTATTTTGATTTTGAGAGACAGGGTTAAAAATATACAGTACATCTGTACAATATGACAATGGGTTATTTTGTAATTTTTTAAAAAATTCGGGGACTATTTTATACATTTAAAAAATTACCCGAAATAGTATCCGATTTTGATCCGTACCGGTACAGTACTGTACCAGAACCCATTCCTGTACCAAGAGCGGTACTATATTAGTAACATTTGCGCTATCTCCCCTAGCTTTTTTGAGACTCCTGACAAGTCTTCTGCTGTCAGATACCTTCAGTCTTTTCTTCTTCCCGTTACTACCCTGCTTACCGTTTCTTTAGCGTCGTCCTCTATAAGACAAGACCAGAATTTTATTTCCTTGGCTTTCACGTGTTTGAATCAACTTCCTTCAAAAACTTGTCTCTCTACCGACTCACTCTTCATCGGTTTGACAACGCTGTCGCCTATCTCTTTAATAATCGCTTAGTAAACTCTTCATCTTGGTCACGCAAGTTCATTTCTTATGTTCCTTAATAATCTCTTAGTAAACTCTCATTTCTTTTGTTTCATCTATTATTAGTTTTATTTTAGTTTAGTTATATCAATTAATTTACTTATTCCTTTTTTTCATGCTCTAATGAGTCCTGCTAATTGATGTCATGTTGATATTCGTTGCACACTACTAAGCTACCTTAGGTTTCTTTTTTCGTATTATTATTATTACTATTATTATTATTATTATTATTAGTACTATCCTTTTGGTATATTTTTATTTTTATTATTCCCGCGTGTAGCTTTTATAGTGTTACTTGAATTTATTTTAGCTATATTCTTTTTTTAACCTACATCATTCGTATATTGTCTCATTTGCATGTGAATCCACCGAAAACAGCCTCTCTACTAAGTAGGGGTAAGGCTGCGTACTATCGGACCTCCCCAGACCCCGCTTCATTGCGAGATTTTGGACTAGGTGATGATGATGATGTAGATAAAGTCATAATAGGTTATTTTTTAGAACTCCAAGTAAAGGCAGTGTTACCCATGAAAAATATAAACCCACTTGTGCTCTTTCTATCATCAACATCACCCCCCCAATCACTATAACCAACAGGTTGAAAATTAGATGAAGAAGAATAGTACAATCTATAGTCAATAGTACATTTGATATATCGCAAAATCCTTTTAGCCATTGCCATATAAGTACTAGTTGGAGCTTCCATAAAATGACTTATAACCCCCACTCCAAAGAGAATATCGAGTCTTATGCAAGTCAAATACCTCAAGCTTCCAACAAGACTCCTAAAAAAAGTTGGATCCACCTTTTCACCTTCATTAAATTTTGAAAATTTGTTGCACAGTCCATTGGGGTATTAATGGGCTTGCAATTCTTCATCTTAAATTTTTCAAGAATCTTTCTTGCATAAGCCTCCTAAGAAATAAAGATACCACCATCATCTTGCTTCAATTCAATACCAAGGAAATAGGACATAAGTCCTATATCAGTCATTTCATATTCTTTAGTCATCACCATCTTAAACTCTTAGAACATCTTTGAATTGTTACCCGTGAAGATCAAACCATCAACATATAGGCACACAATAAGAATGCTTCCATTTCCACCTTCTTTGATATAAAGAGAATGTTCTTGGGGATATTTGATGAATCCATAACTTTGGAAATACTTATCAATGCGGTTATACCAAGCTCTTGGGGCTTGTTTCAAGCCATATAATGCCTTCTCTAACTTCAACACTTTATCTTCATGTCCTTTCACTAAGTACCCCAATGGTTGTTGGATAAACACCTTTTTCTTAAGGTAGACATTTAAGAATGTCAATTTGACATCCATTTAATAAATCTTCTTTTGTGCTGCTAAAGAAACGATTAATCAAATGATCTCTAGTCGAGACGTAGGAGTAAACACCTCATCATAATCCACTCCATGTTATTGACTATAGCCTTTAATAACAAGTGTTGCCTTCTACCTCTCTACTTCTCCTTGAGCATTTCTTTTGACTTTATATACCCATTTTACACCAATTGTCTTTTACCCCTGTGGAAGAGTAGAAAGCTCCCATGTATCATTCTTTTAAATTGTTTGAATCTCTTCATCCATTACACATCTCCATTTTTTTTTCTTGTATAGGTTCTTCAAAGTGCAGTGGCTCGAAATCAACAAAGGGGAAGAATAGTGTTATATTTTTTACCATCTCTGTAGACTCATAAAGATCTCATAGACTCCTTCTTCCTCTAAGACCCTCGGACGAGCTTTGAGGAGGACTTTCATTTCTTCTAGGATTGGGTTATTGACGATGAGTATGAATATCTTCATGCCTATCATGATCAAAATATCCAATCATAGGAAATGAAACACTTTCTTCATTTTAAGAGACATCCTACTTCCACGAACTTTCTTCGTCAAAATCAACATCTCTACTAATTACAATGTTCCCATTGGTAGGATTAAACAACTTATAGCCCTTATAATTAAAACTATAGCCAATGAAGACATGTTTTTCACTTTTTAATCTAACTTCAACTCATCTCTTTAAGAACATGAGTATATGCTATACTTCCAAAAATTCGCAAATGAGAAACACTTTGCTTCTTACCGCTCCAAGCTTCTTGAGGAGTCATCCCTTGAACACTTCTATTAAGGGATAATTTAGACAAGTTTGTAGCACAAACGACAGCTTCGGCCCAAAACTCCTTAGGTATATTCTTGCTCTTTAGCATACTCCTTGCCATACTGAAAATAGATCTATTCTTACGTTCCACAACTTTATTTTGTTGCGGAGACTATAGAATTGTAAGAAAATGACAAATGCCTTTAGCTTCGCAAAATTTGTTGAAATCTAAGGAAGTGAACTCTCCTCCTCTATCTATCCTTAAAGATTTGATGACAAATCCACTCTCATTTTCAACTTGGGCTTTGAACTTTTAGAAAACTCCAAAAGTTTCATCCTTCCTATTCAAAAAATAAACCCAAGTTTTGTGAGAAAAATCATCAATGAAGAGTAAGAAATAGTTTACTTTACCATAAGAAGATGGCTTGATTCAGCCACAAATATCGGCATGAACAAGTTGAAGTAGCTTGATGGTTCTTGTGGTAGACTCCTTTGGAAAAGGCTTTCTCACTTACTTTACCATGACATACCCTTCACATAATTGATTGGATTTAGTAATGAGAGGCAAACCATTTATCATATTCTTCTTTTCTAATAAATTTAATCCTCCAAAATTTAGATGATCAAATCTCATATGCCAAAGCCAAGAGAAGTCTTTGACACATGTCTTCAATTATCTTGGGTGATCAACATTGACATCGAGCTTTAACATTATATTCTTTGACATAGGTACCCTTGCTATTAAGTTATATGCTTCATCTCTCAAAGTGCAGCAAGCATCTTTTAAATGGATATCGTATCCATTTTCTAGCAATTTTCCCATACTCAAGATATTTGCTTTCAAATAAAGAACATAATAGAATTGTGAAATAAGTCTATGATTACTATTTTTTGTAAAGACAAAAATATCACCTTTGCCTTTAATTGAAACTTTTGAATCATTTTCAAAAATAATTTCTCCTTTTTCTTCTCATCAAGCTCCATGAATAGCTCCTCATTGCTACTCATATGGTTGCTAGCACTAGTGTCAAGATACCATAAGAATTTATTTTCTTCTCCTTTGTTAGCCAATAACAAAAGCAGTTCTTCTTCTTCTTCTTCTTCTTTCATCTCCATAAGATGAGCCTCTCCTTGGTTGCTAGTAGCACTCCAACATTCATAGAAATAATGACCATATTTGTGAAAATTATGACATTGAATGTTAGATTTTTCATACCTTCTACCTCCTCCTCTCCTATAGTAATAACTTCTACAACCTCTTGAATTTTGAGATTGTTGGCGTGACTCTTCACTATTAAAGTGATGTGTGCCTCTTCGACGATCACGTCCAGGATGATTTCTACCTCTTTCATAGCTTTGGCTACGACCTTTTTCTCTTCCTCTTCCTTATGAGCTAGTGGATTCTTGCTTTTTGTCTTTCAAAGAGAGCTTTGCTTGAAAGGCTTGAACTAGTGGCTCCTTCTTCTACAATCTTTCTTCATAAAGCTTGCAAGGATCCTTATAGTTCATCAATGGTCATGGCTTCTAAATTTTGAGATTATTCAATAGCCATAATAACATGGTCAAATTTTGAATCAAAAAAACAAATAATTTTCTCTACAATACAAACATCTTCGAATTCTTGCCATATCTCCTTATTTGATTGATAGTTGCCAAGGCTCTTGTGAAATAGTCATAGATACATTCGGTCTCTTTCATACGTAAAGATTCAAATTCTCCTCTCAATGTTTGAAGACACACCTTTTTCACCTTGTCAGCTCCTCCATGGGCCTTTTGAAGAATCACCCAGGCTTCTTTTGATTTTATTGCGTTTGACACTTTTAAAAATGAACTAGTATTATAGTATCTATAGATATATAAGACACTTTTTTGAAACATTATAATTCTTGAAAAACATAAGAAAGTAAATGAAAGATATATGCATAAGAAAAATACAATGAATCTTAAAATACATGGACCAAATAATGAATCAAACGTAAAGCCACCCACACCTTTAGTTCTTGTGGAGGATGATCAATTGTGAAGAACTGTTCACGTATGTAATTCTAGCTTCTCACCTCACTCACGTCAAAGGTAGGGAAATCTAGCTTATTGAATTTGGTTGGAAGCGTGTGGTTTCCTAAATTGCCTGAATTTCTTGACGTCACTTCCGAGGTTTCCTTCCCTATCTACTGCATAAGTTGTTGAAACATAGACTTGATGTCGTTGAATTCTGTCCCTTTCCACATTTGTGCATCCAGAAGGTTTTCCAACCCTTATTCCATAAGTCTTACTTCTGCTCCCCTTGTGTTTTTAGCCATTGTACCACCGCCAAGAATCGACTGCTCTGATACCAACTATTTTGGTATTTTGTAGAAGTAAAGAAATGCGATTGCGAGAGAGGAAGAGAAATAGGAAGGAAATTATATTTTTCTTTCAGATTTTTCATATCTCATACATCATTACAACAGATACATAAAAACGGTACTATGGTCGTTACGATTACAACACATGTAACGTTCTTGCTAGTTAATTACAACCGCTACAGATTCGGCGGGTCCTTGCATTATTATTTACTAATGTATACTCCTTCGGCGTCGTTTCCTTCTTCTTCTTCACGTTCTCCGTTTTCTCGGCGTCGTTTCCTTCTTCTTCTTCACGTTCTCCGTTTTCTTCGGCGACGTCATTCTCTTCATTTGTTCCTTTCATTAACTATGATTCGTAACATTTGCTCTTTAACTCCTGCTACAAGGTTGAAGCCCTCAATGCAGCTTGCATACCACTCTATGTTCACTCTTTCCACTCCCAAGAAATCCAGTATTTCATCATACTCGGCTTTGTCAAATGAGGAATTCAGAATGTAACAACCATGGGATGAAATATTATGCAAACTTACTCCTTGCTCCCTTGCCTGATGTAATACGCTCCAGAAAGCAGGCATAATTCTCCGAACTTCACACGGCTTACAAAAGAACTTCTGTTCCATGTACGACTCAATAGGAATAATATTTTCTTCATCAAGTTTTGTTTTAATTGACTTCCTCAGGGCATTCAACTGTGGATAGGGAGAGCTTTTTACTGGCAAGAAGTTAAACATTTGTGGCAAACTAGAAACTGGAGCATCTTCAGTTGTTTTGACTAAAGAGATTAGTGCATTAACAAAAGCTGAAGGCACACAATCCAGAATCCCTTGGTTCCATATACTGTCCAAGCGTATTGTTTCCCTGGATGATACCAAAATAAAATCTGCTTGAATTATGAAAGGGAAGTTAGTAATCATCTCCGTTGGAAGAAATGCATAGACACCAGGAGAGCTCATGCCTCTATGAAGACGATCCCCATTTGGAAAAGCCAGAGTAATCACCCAGTCTTCCACTTCCATTCGCCTTTCTACTTTGTTTTCCTGTTTGACAGGAAATCTCTGCTTCCACATATAGTAGCTGCGTTCTCTTTCTATGTGATCATTGTTTTCATCTGCAGACAGATGGAGTGTGTAGGACTGTGCATCAATGTTCTTCCTTATCACAAAATTGGTCCCTTTTGTAATTGCAATTGCAGCAAGGGAATTGCGATTAGGATTTTCATGATATTCTCTAATAGAAAGGCTCTTTATCTTTCCAAGGAATAAAAGAATTTCAGGATGAATGCTTGACAACTGCTGTGTCACCGGTTTCACCTTGTCAGGCTTCAAAGGAAAGATTATTGTTGTATTTGGAATGGTGTGCCCAGATCCATAGATTTGTTTTATATCTAAAAGCGACGGGTTCTCGTCAATCCATTCGGGAACTATGTAACCAAGATTGCAGTGTGGACAGGGTTCTTCACTGAAGCGTATTTGATAGCCATTGCTGAATATGTAAGGTTGAGCTGTGATCAGAAATACACTCTTGAACCCTATTCCTGCATTTTAACACAAACAAATACTTTTAGATAAAGATTCCAAGTAAATTTTGCAATATTTGCTTCGTATTTGGTAGGAACCGAGAAAAGAAGGGTTGATTGGAAGAGAAAAAAAGCAAAACAGATAACAGAATCATGCATACAATAACTTGAATGATTACTTCCTTTTTTCTATCTTTTTGTTTTTATCATTGCAAGTAAACTCAACTCTTAAGATCTCCAAGCACATTTTTCTCCTTGATGCTCAATACCATAAAACTTTAGTCCTATCAAAGTGGAGAATATTTCTTCTTGTTAGTTTATCCATAGGAGAAATGCATTAAGGAAAAACCCCTGAAGCAATAACCAGTTCAAATGGAACAAAATCTGATCTATTCCTTCAGCATAAGCCATAAAATTTCAAGAGCAACTGTTGCCACACACAGCAGATGAAGCCTGACCATGCATAACTGACAGAAATAATATGGCAACTATAAGAACCTTTTTCGCCAATATAACCACTTTTCCTCTGGCCTTTCTTTGTTGAATTTCCAACATTACAAATGGAATCTATATTCTTTGCAGAGAATCCCTTCTCATTATTGAATAATAGCAATGTAGCCGGTGCACCAGTGGCTGTTATATCACGAGATGTAAAAACAAACTCAAGTGAAGGATCCACTCCATCTGGGTATTCATTATCTTCAGCATTCTGAGAAGAAAGTTCATGTAAATAACATCATTACTAAACTTTAAAATTTTAATTCTGACAGCTCTTTAACTAGCCTTTATGCGGCTATTCGCAGTACCCAATCATCATAAAACCACTTTATAGCAGAAGAAATGTGCTTTTACACTACTCCCCCCGGTTCAAAACGAAAAATTTTCAGCAACCAAAACTTGCTAGTCCAACTAATCAAGGGTAGGATTCACATACACTGCACATAAGACTAGCTTTTCCTTTATTTAAAACACTCACTGATCATCACAACCAACTTTTTCTTCTTTCCCACTTATTTCCCTCAGGAGAGGCCCAAAGGGACAGCTATTTCTACGGGAAGTGCAAAAGCAAGATTAAGATTTGAAGTATACATCAAGTACACCATTTCCCAGCAAACCAAACAGAAACAAAAACGAAAGTGCATCAGCATATGTTTGAGGGGGGAAACCCAACATCAGGAAAATCAAAGTTTGAACATGCAGAACAAGTGTACAGAACGCGAAACAAGAGAAAGCACTAAAAGGGGTTAGTGACCTGAATGAGTTCCATAAGGAAGTGGACATCTTTGGTGTAAAGTTCAGTGGAGAGGTACTTAACAGCCTGATCAAGCATGGGAGCCAAAGGATTAACATCTCCTCCGATTGAGAACCTCGTTTTTCTCAAATATTCTATGTGTTCTCTAGGAGTGGCCATCGTAGCAGCTAGAGCAAATGAACCACAGTTATGAACTGGATAATAAGAATAATGAGATGTTGTATTGCATTGCATTTGTTTACAAAGAATGTCCCTTAAATATAAGAGAAAAAGTGGCAATTGTTAAGGTACCAGTAGATGAACCAGGAAGAGCGTGTCCATTATCCACAACAACTTGATTGGATTCATCGTGAGATGTGACAAATTCTACGATACGAGAATGTGGAGTCACGTTAGCAGTGACATCAGTTTTCGGTAACCATTTACTGACATTATTACTGGTGAAAGAAGCAGGGTTGTAATCGGGTTGGATATTCATAGTAGGGACAGCGGTGGTAATGTTATTGATAGGTTGGTGAAAACCAGTGAAGCGGTTCTGAGGTTCAGAATACCGGAAACGACAATTGGAAGCTATATGTCCCTGTTTCCAGCATATTTGACATTGGGTGGAAGTATGTGCTTGCTTGGGATAAGAGGAATTATGTGGAGCTTGAGTTCGGAAAGGTTGTGACTGGTGGGCTTCAGGAAACTGCATAGGTCCCTTAGAAGATTGTACAAAAGGTGGACTGGTAATTTTGACAGGCCCCGAGTTTAGTCCAAATGCGTTAGGGCTACCAGAGAAATGGTTAGAAAAGTGGTGTCCTCTGCCAGTGCCTCGGCCATGGAAGGAATGATTTGTGGCGGAGAATGCGGCAAGAGCAGAATCCAATGGTTGTGGTTCTTGGAAGGATAGTAAGCGTTGCTCATGACGCAAGAGCTTTGCTTTGAGTTCGGCAAATGTGATGGAGGTTGGGCGATTTTTGATTGTCCTTATAAACGACTCGAAATTTGCCGGTAGTCCATTTAAAGTGACGAGGACGAGATCGGCATCCGAGATGGTGTCACCAATCACGGCAAGTTCTTCAGCAATGGTGGAGACGACGTTGAGGTAGTCGATGATGGTGCGGGAGCCCTTCTTGACAGTGTGAAGCTGTCGGCGGAGGATGGACTGTTGAGAGGCAAATTGGAGCTTGAAGTGATCTTCAAGGCCGACCCAGAGAGAGCGTGCGGTTGTATGTCCGAGGGCAAGTCGCGCTGTGGAGCTGGAGAGTGATCTGTTGAGGAAACAGTAAACTAGTTGATCTAGTTTCTTCCATTTTGGCATAATCCGTAGATGGAGAAGCAGAGGTCTCCTCCGGAGGTGCAATAGTCCCATCAACATATCCAAGAAGATCAGAGGTAAATAAAATAGCTTTAATCTGGTTACGCCAAATCAAATAATTCGAAGAGTCTAGCGGTGTAGTTAGAAACTTGGTCATCTGGTTGAATGGCAATGTAGGTACGTTGTGTCCTGACATGGCTTTGGCTTTGGAATTCCGTTGGTATGGTGTTGATTCTGCTGATATGTCTTTGTGTATAAGGTGCTGGTAGAAACTAAAAACTGTGTGTTTGGTATTAGCTGTCAAGTGTAGGCTCTGGTAATTTTCTGTGTATGCGCTGAGTGTTGCTGGACTGAGGTACGTAGTGTGGTTTGACGGAAAAAAAAAAGGGTAGATGTTGAAAGAATTGGAGGGGTAGAGATTCTGAGATGTTATCACGCAGAAACAGTGACAGACAGAGTGAGCTAGTGAAAGACGAGGCTTTCTTAAGAAAGTAAGAAACTTGTTTCGGAAGTAGTTGAACAGGGGAGACTTGAGCGTCAATGGTCGTGTAGTAGACTTGTATGCTATGCTACGTTGCTTTTGGAAAGATGAAAAGGTCACTGCCAAACTTCACTCAATTTTTCAAATAAATTTCCTATATTTTATTTTTGATTAATTACATTATTGATTTTCATTTAAAGACAAAAATTATTTGAAATTTAATTTGTTAAATGGTTGTTGAGAAAATCATTATATTCGTTTCCTGCAATCCTTAGAATAAATTTAATTATTTTATGAAGTTATGTACAAATAATCAAAAATTAAATTAAATTGTGTGACAATTAAAAGAACTCACTTTAATATTTTTCTTAATTTATTAGCTTTATATGGTATATTTTAATTAGTAGCCACCATTTCATTTTGATAGTATAAATATTTGTAGTAAAATAAATAAATATTAAACTATTGGACCAATGATAAAATAATTTCGTTTAAAAGTTGTAGAAAAGTGAGTGCTTTCTTAGTCATCTGCACTTGAAAATTAAAACCTTTACATGCATAATTGAAACATAATGCATTGAAAGGTTCAAAAAGCTATACAAGAGATGTGGCATTGCCTTTCCTGATCATAAACAAAGAGCCGCCGGCCGTCCGGCGCCCTTTGGCTTTGTTTCAAGGATCATACATCAGACGATTATATGATGACTTACAATAAAATGAGCTAAAAATAAAATAAATTACTGTAGAAAACCAAAAATCATTTGGGAAACACCTGCTTCAAGAAAAATGGAACATCCTAACTCCCTACGGTTATTCTCTTTATTTACCTCCAGCTGCCACAATCTTTGATTCATGACGGCGAATCAAACCGACCACTGAATCTCTGCGATGGAGCACTAGGAGGTTCGTCTTTATTGGTTTTTCTCCTGGAAGGACCTTCAATGGCTCCAAAACTTCTAATAGTTTTTGATGACTTTGAACTGAATATTGATGAGCTAAAAGAAGGATCAGTTGCACTAAATGATAAGGGGCCTTTATGTGATGCCTCTATGGGAATGGGATGTCCAACTGCGGCATCTTCATGGGGAGGTGGGAATTTCTCACTTTTGTTCGCCGTATCCGCTTTATTCATCACCCTCCACCTCTGATAATTATGAAGGCAATTAAGAATAATTAGAGTAAAAAGTTGGTTCGAAGAGCAAATGGCGCAAACTTCTTATGATGATAAAGATGAATCTATACAGACTTTAAGCTTAACTTCACCTTACCTGAAAATGAATGACTAGGTAGGTAAACTGAATGTTATGAAGGCAGTCAAGGAGGCAGCTATAACTTACTTCTAAATTTGCTGGGATCTCTGCATTTGCTTCAGGAGCTGGAACGGCCCGACCAGTCCGATCATGTTTAATTCTAATTCTAGCCCTTCTAGCACCATCAACAGCATTGTTCCTCCCACCAAGACTTCTTCTCCTGAGCATGAAGTTAGACATTTACAGACCTATTAACAGCATTTACAGATAAGACAACTTAAACAAAAATGCAAGGAGAAAGTAAAATCTAACCTTCTCGCTTCTTCATCCCTCAATTTCACATCAATTTCTTTGCTGGGAGGATACTTGGGTAAATTTGACGGCTCACAAGCATAAGGTTTAGCGGTAAAGAACTGCACTCAGAAAACCAAATCAGTATGCATTCAACAAAGAGTCCAGTGTTATTCCACAACAAGCATTGGTGGAAGTATGCTTAACCGAACTCATAAGCAAAGGAAGCAAGCACATATTCAGGAACAAAAATTTGTAGAATTACATCAGTTTTTTAAAGTGTTGCAATATAAAGTTCAACTATGGAGAATAGGCTACCAAGTAATCATCACTCACTTCACTATTTAGAGCTGTGGTTGCTGTGCCTCGCTCATCAGGATCTATTGCAAGAAGGGTTTCAACCAAAGATAAAGCTGAAGGTGGGAAGTCCTTGAACGTTTCTGCTATGCAGCGTATGTACGGGTGTTGTGGTTTAAACAGTGTTGTATTGGAAAAATTGGATTTCTTCCAATATTCTTCAGATGGGGAGCCACACAACTTGAATATCCTGTGCAATTGTTCAACCTAAAGCAACAACCCAGAAAAACGAAAAAAAAAGCGAAAGAGCTAAGAATAAAATAACAATTACCCTCTATGGAAAATGACGAAAAGAACTCTCAGCAACAAAAATCAAATGGTGTATGGTGCTCAACTGCTAAGTCTGAAAGCACTAAAACCTCCAACAAGACCCGTATGTGTATCAGGTTATGATGAAAGGGGATTTCATAGATAAACATTCTCAGTTGAAAGAGTTTGATCTATCAAAAATTAGGAGTTAAATTGTCCATAATATCAAACAAAGATTATAACATTCAATGTTTACAATTAAATTAGCTACTCCATAAGTAACAGACAGGCCAAAATCATTAAGGCGCATAGTAGTCACTTTACGTGTTTTTTTACCATTAGACATAGGCCTGTATTCCGGGAGAATTCCTTATGGAATATTGAAGTTTTGATAAAGGTAGTTTTATAGGAGAGCAAAGTAATTGAAAAACCTAAGTGTCATCAAGAAAGCAACATCAAAAGCATCTCAAATAAGGGAAGGAAGCGCCATTGAGGTGATACTTCTAAAAGCTTTGAAATGAATCTGCAGGTCCTATATTGGTCAGATTAGGAATATAGTAACTCAAAATGTTGAGATAGGATTACAGGAGTAACAAAATCATGTTTCAACACCACCAACTAAGGTGGCATAACAAGAAGAACATCCAACTACACTAAATAATTAGCATAATAAAGTCATTCAAGAACAGTAAGTACTTGCATAGAAGTACTTGCATAGTTATCTTTGAACCCCAACAAGCAATCCAAGATGTACCTCTGTCCGACCTGGCATTATTGGCTTTCCAGCAAGTAGCTCAGCCAAAATGCAGCCAGCACTCCAAAGATCAACTCCAACATCATAACAACTGGCTCCAAGAAGAAGTTCAGGGGGGCGATACCAAAGTGTGACAACTCGACTTGTCATGGGAATCTTGCGTTCAGGATCATAGAAAGTGGCCAACCCAAAATCAGCAATTTTTAGAACTCCGTCGTTGTCAATAAGCAAATTGGAACCCTTGATATCACGGTGCAGGACACCTCGATTGTGGCAATGCTCGAGCCCAGAAAGCAACTGCTTCATGAAGCATTTTACCTGCCAACAATAACATCAAGATAGAGCACCAATCAATCAAATACAACCTCAATTAACTAAAAAAGTTATGAAATAAAGTAGGCAATGATTCAGAATAGGTTGCTTGACATACATTAAGATGCTATTCAAGCACTAACATCTAAATTCTCTATAGGGCTGACATTTCCAGCGCCAAACACACAGAAACCTACTCCCAATGATTTTATATATACATTGGAAGTAGGACGATCTTTCTGTAACAGTTTCTATTGCAAAGGTGAAAATCACCTATTCCAGCCAATGCAAGCATGAGATGCAGAAGTAGAAGTACAGGCTTCATTTCTTGTAAACAGAGGTGATAGCAAAAGCAGACAGTTTTGTAGATCAGAAATTTTATGAAAATGGAAGAAAAATTAAGCAAATAACTTACTGAAAGCCTCTTAACAGAAAATTTTTCCTGGAAAACAGAACAATTTCAGAACAACATCTCTGGAAGGCAGGATAGAAATGGTGTTCAATTAAGTAGCAACTTCAAACTTTCTATCCAGAAGTAATAGAAAAGGGAAGAATAGTCGAAGTTTGATCATAAAGGTTATTGCTCGTACTTTTAAGTACTTTTTATTCATAAAGAAGAGATTTAAATGTAACAATATTTTAGTATCATAACTACGAAATCTGAAGAGAAAACATTTTGCCCAGAATGACATAATAGCCCCATCTATAATCATTTTAAAGCTCCATGTAATGCATAACACCATAAACTACCCAAACTCGGATGTCCATTCTACCAGGTAACAAAGGGACCCACAAGTCTTGGAAAGGGCATCTTGTAACATCAGCTCACGCAAGAAAATCAAAGAACACAAGAAGGAAAATGGAAAGGACAAGCATTGCCAGATAGCTAGAAGGCATGAATGGTAGAAAATGAGTCAATGTAAAACAGATACAAAAGCTAAAATTTGAACCGTCAAAAGGACAACCAAAAAACCCATCTTTAAATCCCTCAAACTAGCTCATAGCATACCATAATAAAGTAAGAATCCGAACACGAGCCCCAAGATTATATGAAAGTTGAAATCATAAAGTTAGAGATCTTTAACATTGCGATGCTACAATATATATACCTGGGGCTCGGTGAACTTCTCTTCTTGGCGAGCAACAAGCCCAGTGAGATCATGTTCCATGTACTGAAACACCAAATAGAGACTGCAAGACATTCTTGAAGTGACCAAACCCTCAAGTTTAAGCACATTAGGATGATCCAATCTGCTTAAAACAAGGATCTCCCTAGCCATAAACCTCACACTCTCTGCCTCTAAGTTATCAAATCTTACTTTCTTCAAAGCCACTATCTTCCCTGTTATTAGATCCCTCGCCTTGTACACATTGCTATATGTTCCTTGCCCAATCTAAAACAAGAAAGCAAACAAAAGCCTGTTTGTCATTTTTATTCTTGAATTTCAGAAAAGATATTTATCTTTTCATCCATTTCTACTCTTACCTTGTCAAGCTTCTCAAATGAGTTAGCCCGGCGAGGAGTCCAACCACCAATCACGTCGCCAGCAACCGCCATGAGCCACGATGGCCACCCCTGCTGGTAACCGAGCTCCGGTAACCGGAACTGCGCCGTCTCCAGAACATGACAGTCCACACCAACCCCACCTCGGACCTTAGCTCTCCGCTTCCGGGCAGGCTGTTGGTCGGAGCTCCGCGCATGGAATGCTGCTTCGAAAGCTCGGGGACGGTATTTGTCAGTCAACTTGCCGACAAAACAACCCATTTAGTCTTCAGGCACTGAACCAAACCCAAGAACACATCTTACCAAAGCAATGAACTGTGTGACGGACAGGCAGTGATTGAACCGGAACTATTAACTCAAAATTACACAGGCAAGTCTAAAGAGAGGAAGAGAGAGAGGTTTATGGTTAAGCCCGCTGAAGAGGTAAGGAAGGAAACTAAGTTGTTGTTAGAGTAACTAAAGAACAATAACCGATAGGTAGCCATTGATGGCTATGGCTTGTTGAAAAGTAGGGTAGTAACGACATTGCCATTGCAACTCCGTTAATATACAAGTACCTAATCTAAGAGATTAGATTAGATTATATTTGAGGAGTGACGTGATTGGGGCTGAGGTTGAAGGAAGTCAAAAGACACAGAGAGTGGAATGGAAGTAGAAAGTAAACTTTTGATAAGCGTGTGTTGCTTGTTCTTGTAATAGACATCACAGGTTCAGGGTCAGGTCAGGCTTTATTAGATACTTTTCTCTGTACTTGAGCACAACTCTCCAATCCTTTTTTTTTTTTGGGTGAACAAACTGTCTCCTCCACAAAACAACACTTGCTGGTCTAAAGAGCATTTTGCAATTATTCTCATCTTTTTGCAATAATTTTCTTATACTAAATTGGGCATCCAAATTTATCTTTAAAAAAATTAAATTTAAAAAAATCAGACCAGAAGTTAAATTAATAAAACAAAAAGTTTAAAACTTAAGAGATTTAATTGATATTAGACTGTTATGAAATTGAATAAAATTAAAAAATTTAAAATATAATTAAAATAAATTCTCTAAAAATTTTAAAATTTAATAAAAAGATATTATTAAATAAAAATAAATTGGTTTGTTTTAGTTTATAAAAATTTATTAATTAATAAAAAGTGACTAATTAATTAATTAATTTTTAATAACAAAAAATATTAAAATAAATCGAATCAAAAAGTTAAAGACTGAACTAAAAAATTAAATAATTCAAAAATTATACGATTGAATAGATAAGACTGATTAGTATTTTAAACATTAAATATATCAGCAAAAATTATTCAAGATCTCATGTAATTTTAAAAACTTCAAACTTATAATCTTAATTTAAAGAAATTTTAAAACATCTTTTCTTCACTTCTTTTAAAATTATATTATATAAAAAATTTAATAATTACTTGAATGAAATTGTTATTTAATTTTCATAAATTAACTTTGAAAGCTTATGATTTTGACTTCATTAATTGAAAAAGATTCGAAATGGTTGGAATGGATTCCCCCTTTTTTTTCCTTGGTTTTTGATATTTGTTTCATTCCTGGAGGTTGATGTGAAGTGGTAATGAAATTCTACCAACCACGACATGGCATTTATTGATGAAAACAGTAATCGTACACTTCTTCTCCGACTCTATTACTTTGTGATCAAAGGGATGACGTAAGTGATTTTATTATTTTTAAGACTAAATCCAACATTTGTCTCTATTATCAACACTCAGTTTAATATCTCTTTGTCTTTTTTTTGAAAAAAAAAACAACGAACTTGTGGTTGTTATTTTTTAAATATACACTACATAAATTTTTGAATTAACATAATAACTTATAAATCATATTAATTGAGTACTTTTTATTAGACAAGTCCTATACAATAGGCTCAATTAAAAAAATATAAATAAGAAGATTCGAACATAAAATTTTTTGACCGTATATTTTTTTACTTTACTAACTCGACCATTTAAAGGCCTTTCTTATCTTCCGCCAAAGAATAAACACCAATTTTGCAACTAAACTGGTACCTCATCTGGATATTGGTTAATTTAATAATATCATTTGGGAACTTTGGAGCAAATACATATTATAGTCAATGTTATATTAAATTAGATTGTTAGGTAAATACGTTTAATCATTTATGAAAGGATAAGAGAAAAATATAGTTCCACTTTGTGGATGTGGAATCAAGGCGATTAAAATAATGTTTTAAAAATCAGACACAAACTTAAATTGGTAAGACAAAAAATTTGACATTTAAAATGTTCAATTATAATTAAATCATCATAAAATTGACTAAATATTAAATAAAATTAAAGAATTTAAAATATAATTTAAAGAAATTGTCATTACTTATTAAATTATTTGAAGTTTAATTCAAAAAGAGAATTGTTGAATGAAAATTAAGTAATATATTTTAGTTTATAAGAACTTATTAATTTATAAAAAATAACTAATTTATAATTAATCAATTTTTAACAATAAGAATTATTACATTAAATTGAACTAAAAAGTTGAAAACAAACCAAAAAATTAAACCATTCAAAATTTTTATTATTATACCGACTGAACAAGTTAAGTTTTTAAATTATTGATGAAACATCTCAAAACATGATACTTTAAGCAGAAGGCAACCCAATAACTAAAGGCATTGATGTTATTATTAGATGAAACATTTCATAGTTAATATTTATAAAAAAAAGTTTATGACAATTGCAATATATCGAAAATCATTTTAATAAAATTTTATTATTATCAATGAATTAGATTAATTAATTAATTAATTAACTAAATAATTAGTGAAAAATCAAGGAGACAATTCAAATTGTAGAATACTGAATTGACCGAACTGATTGTGCCTATACAATGTTAGCATCATAATTCAAAGCAGACAGAGACAACATGCGAGAATAAAGAGAACAAAGACCACATCTACGCAGGGTAGAGTTTGAAAATTAAGTTCCACCACCAAACAGGCAAACACCGGTCAGTATCAAGTCAGCCTTGCGTTTCAATTTCTCAAAACCTCAAAACACGTCGTGTTTGAAGTTTGAACACGTTCAATCTTCAGCTACGTACCAAATCTCTTGTTTGAGATTCACATTTTCTAATATAAATAAGTACATGTTAAGTTATATTTTTTGAAAAAATAAAAACTTGATTAATTAAGTCCCGCGTAACTCTTCCAATTGATCTATTCTTTTCACTTGAAGAGGGGGAAAAAACAGGTACTGGGGGGTAAATTCTAGAAGTGAAGATTATTGCCTTTATACGTCGTCGTCTTGTCCGAAATTACCGTCTAAGATTGTTAGTCAAAGTAGGCGATCCGTTTCAGTTGGGTTGGACTAAATTGACGCTGTTTTGTGTTAGGTCAAGTGGTCATCGCAGTTTCTTTGACTAATCTTCTGTGTTTAGTTGCTGAAAAGTCGGGAGGATATATTCCTCTAAGCTATATATATATATTCTTAGACTAATCTTCTGTGTTTAGTTGTCGAAAAGTAAAGGTGTCAATAGATCGAGTCAACCTTGGAACGAGTCATGACAAATTCCAGGCCAACTTATAGCTCACACACGTCGACATGGGCCGGCCCGTAGCCCGGCCCACAGACGAGTGGTAAATAATAAGTTTACCACAACTAATTAATAATTGAATTTCACACAAATCAAACAAATATTAACTTGTGTAAGAATAATATTTCGTTTTTAGTATAAATATTAATCATATATCATAGTTTATGCTTTAATTAAAAAAGTGATTTATTTTATTGTTTTATCATTATATATAAGATTCAGTAATAAAAATATTAAATTTTCTATACAACTTTTTCGAAAAGAATTGCAATCAAAATAAATTGCAATAACTTAAATATCTTTTTCTGCAAATTCATGACCGATGCCAAAGATTCCTGCAATTGGTTCATTATCTTACCTCACAAACTATTTTGAGCTCTTATGATGATTAGGAATCTTTGCGTTGAAGTATGCATGAAGTAACATCTATGTACTATAAAGAAATTATAATGACAAAGGAAAAAAAAAAAAACTATCATCGCTTGCAATCAAAGTAAAGTATGCATCCACCTTCCCATCTTCCTCTTTATCATCGTCTTTTATTTGAATCCATTGCTCACATTATCGAATCCTTTTCTTTTCCTGCTCTTCATAATTGGTTTCAATGATGACTTCAGTTATCCAATCAAAGGAAAAGAAAAGATTATTAGTGATACTTTCAATCTGCCCAGAGCTAGTGGCGTGCCTTTATACTGACTAGTTGTGGGGAAGTGGCCCTGGAAGTGAACAAAATTTCGGACCTCATGATATGAAGTATAAATTCTCAAATTGATTAGGAACATTAATTAAAAACATGTTTATATATATAAATGAGTTAGTAATCTAATATTTCAAAGTTTTCGATCAAGATATAAATTTATTTTACATATAAGATACTCGTATTTTAAAATTGCAAAATTTTAAGATTAATGATATGATTTGACTTTTTTATATAGTTCTAAATCATATTTAAGATTAGATAAATTAAACTCCATTAATTTATTTTTAATTATTTAATTAAACCATTTATATCCATTGATCAAGATTCACTTCTAATAACACTCATAACCACTCAAATATTTAAGAAAATCAACGTATTTTTAACTAACCTTTTGGTGTATGATTTTTCATACAATTTAATCATTTTATTATACAACGTTCCAAAACGTAAAGTATGAAATTAATGTTTGCTCTAGTTGACTCCAATCATATTAGTTCTCCAGCATTAATAATTGATTCAATTAATGACATTTAAAAATTATTTTCAAAATGTTATTTTACCTTAATTGGCTAAAGATTTTCGGAATCAATATTAATTGAGAATAACGGAACATTCTCCCTAATTACTTTAAGGTGATAAATCATATATTAATCATTCAACTACTTACATATGATTCATGTGATATCCAATAACTATCAATTAAGCTATCCTTAACTATAATAAATCTCTTATAATAGATGTATTTCATAAACTACTTGGATAATATATAAGCTAGAAACCTATGATGCAGTTCTTTTGAGACTTATCGGTGAAATATTCCATGAACTTAGGAGTCACAATGAAAAGACATTCACGTGGTCTAATTATGTCATGTACCGTGGTTATATTATGATTTCAAACTTAATATGTCAACTATAATTCGTAATTTAGAACTAGTAACATAAGAAATCCACCTATAATTATGAATGATGTGTTTTATAAATGAATTGAATAGTATATAGGCTAGAAATACATGATGCAACTCTGTTGATGCTTATCGGTGAAATATTCTACAAGCATAGGAGTTATAGTAAGAAGGCCCTTTCTCGATTCAAGTGGTCTAACAATGCCACGTACCTTGGTTATGTTATGATTTCAAACTTAGTATGTCAACTTATATTGATTTATCATTACGTTATTTAGAACTTAAATTGCATTTAGTAATTTACTTTTAATTGTATTGCTAGATGGACAAAATTTGGATGCCTCATCGAAAATGACCCATTGAATACTTAGAAGGAGTTAAGAGTTTCATCTAATTTGTAAAAGATCAAATCAGTTTAGAATGTTGTATTCTTTGTCTATGTATAGATTGCTTAAATGTGACATTCAAAGTCAGGGTATGGTATATAATCACTTACTAATCTGAGACATAGATAAATTCTATACTCCACGGATTTATCATGGAGAACGTTTTAAAGTAAGTTGTGGTAGAAGTATTGATATATGCTTTGATGGTACGTAGTGATAATAATGATGTAGAAGATTATAATATTAATGACAATGGTGATGAGGAGATTGGCAAGATGTTAAAGAACTATGGGAATTATATAGGGACTATGAATGAAACTGATTCGCCTAACATAATTGGTAGTATTATAGAAGATAATTTTAGGAAGTTATTGAAAGCTACTCAAGAAGAAATACATCTAGGGTGCTCGAAATTCTTATAGCTATCTTTTGTTGTGAAGTTGTTGCATCTTAAGGTCTATAATAAATAGAGTAACAAATCTTTTGATATGTTAATTGACTTGCTCAATGATGCATTACTTGTTGGACATAAATTGCCTAAATCTTACTACGAAGTAAAGAAATTGTTAAGGGACCCTGGATTAAGATATATATCAATACATGTTTGTAAGTATGATTGTGCTATATTTTGGAAAGACAGTAAAGATCTTGAAGAATGTCCCATCTGTGGTATATCAAGGTGGCAAATGGATGATGAGAAAGGGAAAAAGATATCACATAAAATCTTGAGATACTTCCCCGTTAAACCACGACTACAAAGGCTTTTTATATCAACAAAAATAGCTAGATATGAGATGACATAAAGAGAAATGAATTAATGATAACATTATGTGTCATTTAGCAGACTCAATGGTATGGAAAGACTTAGATGGTATGTTTCCATGGTTTGTAGAGAATTGTCATAATGTTCGACTTGGTTTAGCCTCTAATTGATTTAATCAATTATGTAATATATGTACTTCTTATACCATGTGGTTAATAATTCTATTGCCATACAATTTACCTCTATAGAAGTGTATAAAAGAGCTTTTTATATTATTGCCTTTATTTATTCTAGGAGCAGTAAAGATATCGATGTATATGTACAACCACTAATTGATGACATCATATTTAGGAGATTCAATTAGAAACTTGTCATGTTATTGAAGGTGAAACATTTATAATGCATACAATTGTTTTGTAGACTATAAATGATTTTCTAGCTTATAGGAATTTGCCTGGATGGAATACTAAAGCCTATATGGCCTATCCTTTGTGTTGCCATCAAACTCATTCAATGAGGTTACGAAGTAAAATATGTTATACAGAACATCGTCATTACTTAAAACATGGGCATATATTGCGAAGAAGCAAATTGTTTAATGACAAAGTAAAATTAGGTGAAGCTCCTTTGTACTTATCTGATGATGATGTGGTTTACTAACTATCACATTTGGGTGACATTACACCTGACAAACATCCAAGCAATAGAGAGCAAAAGTGAAGTGTTATTGAGCTTAATTGGAAATAAAAAAGCATAATTTTCAATTTGTCATATTGGAAGGAATTGCTATTGAGGCATAAGTTTAATATGAAGCATATTGAAAAAAAAAATTTTGAGAATATTTTAAGAACTTTGATGGGAACTGATGGAAAATCAAAAGACAAAATTAAGCTATATTAGACTTCAAAGACATGAATATAAGAAAAGATTTGCATTTGAAAAGATGAGATGATGGGTCATATATCATTTTACCTGCTTGTTACAATATGTCAAAAAAAGAGAAGCAAACTTTTTTTCAATTTCTTAAATCAACCAAGTTTTCCGATGGTTATACATCTAATAGCTTGTTGTGTCCATGTCAAAGAGAGAAGTTTCGAGGCTAAAAAGTTATCATTGTTATGTACTTTTGCAATGATACTTCCTGTTGTAATACGTAGGTATTTGTCGAAGGATGTATCCCTAACTTTGCAACAATTGGGTGAGTTTTTAAGCAATTATATTGCAAGACATTAAAAGTAAAAGAACTTGAAGAAATGAAAAAGACATAATTTTGATTCTATGTAAGCTTGAACAAGTATTCCCCTTTTTTAATGTTATGGTGCATTTGACAATTCACTTACCATACGAGGCAAAACTTTGTGGATCAACTTAATTTCGATAGATGTTGCCCATTGAAAGGTAATTTATATTAACTTCTACTTTTTTCTTAAGTTATTAGTTAGTAAAAATTGTTTATTTTTTAATATTTTGTTTAAGTTTTTAGGCTCTCTTAACTGTTATGTGAGCAATAGAACTCGACTTAAAGGGTCCATTACAGAAGCTTATATAATGAATGAATGCTTAACATTTTGTTCAATGTATTTAAATGTTGTGGAGACAAGATTTCATAGAGAAGAATGTAATTTTGATTTTGATCAAGAAGATTGTGGCTTCTTAGTTTTCTTCCAAAAAGTAAGGTCACTTGTACTAGAAAAATATAATTAAAGATGAACTAGAAATTGACCGTTATCATCAAGACCATTATACGCTTAATGTCTTGAAGAGGAAAAAAAGTTGCTTAAAAAATAGTTAGCCAAGCATGAAAAGTGCCTAAAAAATTACTTGGTCTGGATTATGTAAGCAGTGAAGATGAAAACGAGTCTGAGTAATTAAACTAATATTTGTATTTATTATTTTGTATATAAGTATTTTTTAAGATGTAATTAAAATCTTGTACACGAACAAATATAATGATTTTTTTTATATACAATGCTTCAAATTATCAACTATTTTTGTATAATTTTTTATAAAAAATTAACAATAAAAAATATAAATATTATATACAATAATATGAATTCAAATTATCTCAAATAGTTATAATTCAACATGAAATATCATTTCGTTAAAATGTATATTAAAATTTTGATAAATTTTACAAAACATAGCTAAAAATATTTGACTACTTTTTCAGAAACATAACTACAAATCTTTGGCTAAGTTTCTAGTTTAGCTATATTTATGCAAATGTAGCTAAAAGATTTTGGCTACTTTTCCTATAAACATAACTAATAGAATATTCGTAGCAAAAAATTATTAGCGACAATAATTTTTTGCTACGAAAATAAAACGTAAGAGAAAATTATTAGTGACGATTAACTAAAAAAATCGCATAAAATTTTCAACTACAAGAATTTGGCAATATTTTTAGCGGCGATATTAAATTGTCGCTAATAGTCTTTAGTGACGAAATTTTTCGTAGCCAAAATGTCGTTTATGTTGTAGTGGATATTAAGAATCTTCGCAGTCAATGACTGTATTTTGGCATAACCTCCTCGAATTATAAACCCAGATCATGTCCTCAAATACACAAACTCACTAACTCCATTGAATTTAACATGGATCTGATACCAAATATAGAAGAAACTCTCTCTCGTCCTTTATATTATTTGTTCACGTCAGTTCTACACTCAATGGCATCATTCTTTTCTACTCTATTTTACAACATAACACAAGAAGTCCTATTTATAAGACTATATGTAAGGTGGCGAGATCTCATTCGCCGCCGTATCTTTACTTTTTATCATCACTAATTTCTTTCTAATTTGTTTATGGTCATTAATTTATTTTTTTTAGATTTTTCTCCATTCAACTGTCTTATGCTCTTGCAAGTAGATATTTCCTTCACTTGCTTGAAACTTCTATAATGTTGACGAAGACTTCAAAAGAGGGACAAATTGGTGATCATTTAAAAGTCCTGTAAACTTTAAATAGGGTTATCCATTTCTCTTTTGTGATTATGAAAATTTAATATATGTAAATGAATTTCTCAAAGTGCATGCAAAAAAATTGAGATATTTTTAAATGAAATGTACATAAGATTTTTGTGTGCGACAATACACCCACTTGGCAATTTCAGCCTCAAGAACTGAATTTGTCCTCAAACCACAAAATCACTAGAAGTTAAACTCTACAACTGGGTGAATGGTCCCCTTTTAGAACCACATGTGGTATCTGTTAGCTTTTCACTGTCACATGGTACTACTGTCCATAGGAATTCATGCCCTGACGATAACAAGGCTTCCTAACAGCTTGAGTTGAGCAAAGAGTGACAGAAACTCGGAAGCTGAAAAAGGGTTTTGCAGACTATTATAATGGGAGGTTGCTGCTCAGACTCAGGCGACAACTTGCTGCTTGTGGTGGTGCTCACCATATTCATAGCCTTGCTCTTCTTCTTTTCTTGTCCACCAGCATCTCCTTACCCTCAGGGAAGAAGAGTCACTGTCTACTACTGTTCTTGATCTTGTTGATTATTGTAGAAGTCGCTCTTGCAGGGTTCGACCCTCAATGCAGCGAGATGATAATTTAATCTTAGGTGCAATAAAAAAAGGAATTGTCGTACATCCATGATGTTATATGGAGGGTGGCTTTTAGTTTAGTTTAATGTTTGCCTGTAAAATAGACTGGGTGCTTGTGTAACTAGTTGCTTTGGTTACTGTCTCTGTGTGTTGCATGTTCTTTGGTCTTTGAAAGCTGAGAGAAAACAGGGACTGGTATTTCTGTTTCTACCGAAAATATAATAAAGGAAATTGAATTTTCAATCACCTCCTGCAATGCACTCCTATTTAAAACATAAAATTTGAAGCTTTCACTGTCCTAGAACTCCAGTTTTCTTTCTTCTTTAATATGATGTCGGTAGAATTCAAATTGACAATACATATATATACGTATTTAATCCTGGAGACCATAATAAGAAGAACCTACGCTCTATAATTGAGAGGTGAATGGTCCACTTTTAGAGCCACCATGTGATCTCCGTTGATTTTTCACATACACGTGGAACTACTGTTCATAGGAATTCCCGCCCTGCCTTAACAGGGCTTCCTTCTTCCTAGCGGCTTGAGTTAGAGCAAAGAGTGACAGAAACTCCGAAGCTGAAAAAGGGTTTTGCAGACTATTACAATGGGAGGTTGCTGCTCAGACTCAGGCGACAACTTGCTGCTTGTGGTGGTGCTCACCATATTCATAGCCTTGCTTTTCTTTTTTTCTTGTCCACCAGCATCTCCTCACCCTCGGGCAAGAAGAGTCACTGTCTACTACTGTTCTTGAAGAGTTCTTTAAGACCTCATCTTGTTGATTATTGTAGAAGTCGCTCATAATCTTAGGTCTAGCAGTGACCTCTTGCGGATACTATGGGTACAATAAAACAAGGAATTATCGTACATCCATGATGTTATATGGAGGGTGGCTTTTAGTTTAATTAGTTTAATGTTTGCCTGCAAAATAGACTGGATGCTTGTATTACTAGTTACTTTGGTTACTGTCTCTGTGTGTTTCATGTTCTCTGGTCTTTGAAAGCTGATAGAAAGAGGGACTGGTGTTTCTGTTTCTACCGAAAATATAAGAAAGGAAATGGAGTTTTCAATCACCTCCTGCAAGTCATTATTCTCCTTTTTAAAACATAAAATTTGAAGCTTTCACTGTCCCAGAACTCCAGTTTTCTTTCTTTTTTAACCTGACGTCGGTGGAATTGAAATTAACAATACGTATGTATGAGTGTGTATTTAATCCTAAGATTAGGGGTAGCTGTCAAAAGCTAAAACTGAATTATTGCTGTGGTAGTTTCAATCGGTGAAATTAGCTTCCCAAGAATTTTTTTACTTGAATGGCAGTGACAAAAGCTTTAACATCCTTTAATTTTAAAAAAAGAAAATAAATTATGAATAAAATAACGTTAGGATTTATAATTACAATTTCACTCGAATTATATTTATTATTGTTGAGAATAGATTCAGGATGGTAGAATCTTAACAATATGTTCACTATTAAAGAAGAAACTATTATTTCATTCCTTCCTTTCCCAATGGTCGTTCTAAGGCTAATTGCTCTTATCAAGTTGTGAACTCTGATATTTGAACTGGGCTGTGAAACTTAACGATCCCATCGAAAGTTTGATGTTTTTTTGTGTGTGTGAAAGGTGGAGGATGAGTCTTTTTCATACTGCTTACACATAGTGAAAGGTGGCGGACGAGTCTTTTTCATATTGCTTACACATTGTCAATTTGATTGAATATTTTCGCTCCTCTTCCTCATAAATTACTACCAAAAATTGAAGGGATTATTATACTGTGGAGGTCGATGCTGTTTCAATTCCGTTTCCTTTTCTCAATGAGATTAATTTAATCTACAGATGTGACCTTTCTTGGTTATGTTCAGGAGACATTGCCATAATGCTGATCCATCTGAAACTAAATAATGATTCTTTAACGGAGAACAGTGAAAAATGCTAAATCCTCTGTTTACTTTTGTCCCGATCAGGATTTCGTTCCCAAACTTTGTAATCAGGCTGTTAGCATAGTCAAATCTTCAGCTGTGGCTGTTTGGCTTTCTAATTTTCAGCTTTTGTCAGTTTATGCTGTTCGTAATGATTTTAGAAATGTCAGTAGCGACGTTTTCATCAGATTAGAAAAGAAATACTCTTATCCATATAGTAAAAGTTGCCAGTCACTAAAGCAGACTCCTTGTCATTAGTCCCATAAGGGTAAGGCAGTACAATCCTGAATAATTGAAATGCAAAATCTGAAGAAGAGGGTAAGACTATATAAAGAAAACGCCCGTTCCTGTTAAACTTTATATCTGGAAAATAACATCAGCCGCCTGACCAAATCTAGCCGGAGCAAAGCTTTTCAAGCGCCAGATTTTCATCACCACCAACTGCTTCCAGTGTACTCCTCACCAGCGATTCAGGGAAACCCATCTCGACAAGTTTCTGTACCTGTAATGATTGAAACTGCGTCAATACGTAGCCATCATGTATGTATATAAACACTTCAATCACACAAAGCAACCGTCCAAGATAACATATACTGTGTTTTCAAACCTTTTCTTCAACCCCTAGTGATGAGACCTTGGCAAAAGTTTCCGTCCAATAGCGAGCTGTCCCAACAAAGGTCTGATACTCCTTAATATACTGTAACGTCCATAGATACCAAGTCAAAATGTGAAGCTGTATATGAAATAAAAGATAACAGCTTTTACTCTAAGCACTCAGACAAGTACACCTGTTGTGCCACTACAGCATCTTGAGGGTCATCGGGCTGAGGGGCAGAGAGTAATGCTTGAACTGAAAGAAGTGCTGTCTTTAGAGTGAGTGCCGGACTCCACTGATCCTTCAAAATATCCAGGCAAATGGCTCCACTTTGACTGCTGATGTTAGGATGCCTGAAAGCAGGCAGTCCAAACACAAGAAAAATTAAAAGTTTTAAGCAACTAAAAGATCAAGCGCAAAATGTTGTGGGCATGTCATGCATGAATTAATAGATTACTCAAAACACCTGACATTGGGTTCTAGTTGCGACGGAACTTTCAATGCACCCTAAATCCATACATTATATTGATTACATATTGCAGGGATCAGGGGATTCATCTAGTCACCACATCAAATTTGAAGCTAATGCTTTTTACTATTAGAATCCTTCTTCGTAAGGTGGGAAAACTCTCTTAACTCAATTGACATGACCAACATGTAGGCAGAAGAAGAAAGAAGCTAGTGAAGGAAGAGAGATCAAGATGATGCTCCCAACTTGTCAAGCATGATATCATAATGGTTACTTTAGATGCCTTTATTCTTTGTCCTAGTCACCTAAATTGACCTTTTGGCAGCTAGAAGTCCTTCACTTACACAATAATATGATTATCTGCAAGATCATGAAATGTTTCAACAAAACCAAGTTACATGAAGGCCAATTGACGGCAAACCTGACATCAAAACAAAGAGCAGCATCCTGTATATCAAGAACATGACATCAAAAACCAATTTTGCAGTTGATCTCCAATTGATCAAATGCAGTAGATCTCTGCCTTCCTCACACTACTCTCCAAAATCATTCAAGGGCAAGAATAAATAAGACAACACAGATGCATTTACCTTGAGAGCAAATTAAAAAAATTCAAAAGAACACATGACAGTTCAAAACTCAAATAGTTAGCGCAACAATCTATACAGGTAAACACACTTTTACTGCTAGTAAAAATATCTACCGTAATGTGTAACTGCATGACAACTTAAATTATAGCCACTGTCATCTATGAGAGGAAAAAGAGTATACAACCACAATTTCATTACGCCTCCAAAACCATATTGATTTTGAAGGGCACCACCACCACCAGTCATCTTGTGTAACAATATTAGAAATTAACATAAAAGCATGCAAATATAAAAGCAAATTAGGTAACTTTTCCTACCACACTTTCGTTGCAAACTGCATTTTGGGGGGCTCGAAAGGATATCCATCTACAAAAGGAACCAAGCATCGCAACTGCAAGTTAATAGATGCTTTCATATCCTTCACACTCAAAATGCAGCCAAAAACCCATCTTACCACAAGCTAATAGCAAAATATAGGTTCAGCGTGCGAATGCTTTCCCCATTTTTCAAAGACCAGAGGATAAATCTACAGCTAAATTTCCAAAATTTAAACAATTGCGAATGACATGCTCAGAACCCTAAAGCCATTTCTGCTACTAAAGAGCATCCCGTACGTACTTGACCCTGAGAAAATTACTTGAGACAAGAAGCATTTGGTCTCCCTTTTTTTTTTCTTTAATAATTTTAAAAATAACTCAAGTTATGGACAACCCACCAAAATTAATGCCCAAAACTTTTAAACAAGAATAGAAAGATACGAAATTTAAAAGCAAATCTCTTCATTTCCGTCTTCAACTTCCCCATTTTTCTTCAACAATTTACAAAAACAGCTCAAATTAAAGAACACCCAACAAAACCAACGTCGCAATTTTCCAAAAAGGAACACAGAAAGACACTAACATTAAACAGTTACGGGTGTGTTCCCCAAGATGCCATACCTGGGAGTGTGATATCGATATAGAAAGTGCCACCTTCATAGGGAGTTCCAGTCGGTCCAGGGATGATACCAGTCAATCGACCTAAATTGTCAGATTTAGGAGTGACCCTTATGCCTGAGGACTCAATGTCTCTGCTACATTCTTGAAGCTCCTTTTGTACGCGAGAAAAATCGATCATTGTTTGTTGGTTGTTCTTTTCTCACTCAAAATTAGGTTTACAAATAAAACCCTAAACTGAGAAAAAAGGAAAGAGAGTACTTCAGCGCCGGAAACTGAACTCTCTCTCTATATAGAATGAACTCTGGCGCTTTTTGGGACTTTCTCTCTCTAAAGGGGTACAAAACTTGGGCTTTCTTTTATCGGAAAAAGGGATTTGCTTGTTTCAAAGTAGATTTCCTTGGTTTGGTTGGGTTTTTCAATATAATATTTAAATTTTAATATGATATTATTTTAAATTTATAAATAAAAATTAATTGAATAATTAAACAATATTATAAATGACAAATGATAAAATTTTAAAATTATAATTGAATTAAAAATATCAAATTTAAAGGAATTTGGTGTAATTAATTTTTAATAATATGACATGATTTAATATGAAACTACCTATACATTGTTTATAATTTAAAAGAAACATCAAAACGATTTTATTCTTAATCAAAGATAAATGCCAAACACTTTTAAGATTATTTAGTGACATTGAGGTTATCCTATAATTGAAATTGGCTGTAAAATAATGTTCATCTTGAAAATAA
>JANZXR010000006.1:35357377-35390339 GCA_027575705.1 Erythroxylum echinodendron
TTTTAAGATTATTTAGTGACATTGAGGTTATCCTATAATTGAAATTGGCTGTAAAATAATGTTCATCTTGAAAATAAGAAGTGCGTTATATTAAAATTAGTATAGGATAAAATAATGCCAACTCAATGTATCGTATCTAATGTTTTAAAAACCGAACACAAGAGAATTAAGATTTAAAATATTCAATAAATATTAAATTATTATAAAAATCAGTTAAAAATTTTTAAGGTTAAACCAGGCAGATTGAGTTTTGTAACTATTAATCATATCTTTATCTAAAATAATTATAATGTACCAAATTGCATGATTTTAGATAATATTTTGATATTTTCTATTATCCTATTTATGAAATAATATGATAAACTTTTTTATTTTTCTTTTTAATCAAAATTACTTTTAGTTTTATTCTTGTAGTAAAGAAATGTCATATTTTAAAGAGAAAACATATTAAAAAATATTTAACCTTTTAAAATTTTTTTGATTTAGTATCAAATTTTTTAAAGTTTTAATTTAGTAACTAGCTTTTTAAATTTTATACAAATCATGATAAAACATTATTTTGAGACAAAGCATTTTGATGGACGTTGTCATAAAAATAAAAAGTTAACCATTAAATTGAAAATTTTAGTAATAAATTTAAAAAAATCTTTTTAAAGATAGTTATTGTTTAATTCGATATCCCTATTTTAAAATATGAACTATAATTATTTTTTTAAGAATTATTAATGAAAAAACTTAAAATTTATTATAAAAGATTGATCTTTCTTTATTAGGAAGTCTCATAATTTTTGTAATGCAAGTCACATTACAACAATACAACAATGTTACAAAGTCTCATAAAAAACTCACAATAATTATTGTTCAAGCTATTAAAAATAAATTGATTGAGTGTGTATATATATATATATATATATAATGGTAGTTGTAAAATTAAAAATTATTATACGTAAAAAAATACTTTAATGAAATTTATTTATCGTAAATGTAATTTAATTTAAAAAGAAATGTGACTTTTCAAATTTTAATTTGTATAATAATTTGTTTATAATGTTATTAATTATTATCCCTTTATTTTAATATATTAATTAGTATTATAATTAAGGTTCGCGTTCGTAGAATAGAATGAAAGGTAGCTGTCAGGCAAAAATGAAGTTGCACCCAATGAAGTTGGTGCAATGGATTGATTAGGTACACTTGTCGTTTAGATTTTGCATTAGTTAGTTTAATCGCAATTAGTGGTTGTTTTAAAACCTAATTAACTAGTATCAGTGATTCAGTATGCCCCACCCACTCTTCTCCAGCCTCCTAAGGCAAGCCAGGGTCCTGGTCGTGGAGAGCGACGCCAAATAAAAGATCAGATCGTGTGTTTTCTTATGATTTATCTCTAAAACACTTTATCTCTCTCCCAAAAACCTGAATCTTTAATAAGTTTATTTATGACATATAAAAATATAAGTATGCTTTACACTTACCCTCACTTGCATAAGAAAAGTATCAGATACATGATCCTCTTTGCGTTTTAAATTATACAGTAAAATTTGGTCAACTTAAATCCCTCATATAAGATATTCACAACTTACCGAAATGCTTTTTATCGATACTTTTCTTACTACTCTCAACAATAACAGTGTCACGTGATGACTATTGCTCTAGGCTTTAATATCAAACTTGATTTTTTAATGGGTCAATGAGCAAACGAATCTATCAAATGTCTTTGTTAAGCCCATTACTGATTTTCTTAGCAAATATAAATAGTTGGTGAACTTCTCTTGTGGACCTAAATCATGCACAATGACCTTATATACCTACACGTGAAATACAAGAAGCATATTACCTTTACATTATCCAACCCAAATAGCCCAAATTCTCGAATCTGTTTAAACTTTAGGTTGAATTCAAACCCAAGCGTAAGCTCGAAATCAACCTGATTCATTACCAAGTCTAATGAGAGTAGTTGTGCCTCTCCAAATTATGCGTCCTTCCTTCCAACGAAGAAGTATCAAAATTTACTATCAACTGATAAAGAGGAATGACCTAATAACTTCAGCCTTTCACTTAAGGCTTTTTTTATAGGAGGTCTTGAGTTCGAGTCATACTAAAGCAGGAGAAATGAGATATTTATCCTATTGATAATCCTTTAGCTCTTTGAGTAAAGCACTTTAATCGGATTAATTATGGATGTCTCGTTTCCAGCGACAGTGTGAGAGATGAAGTTACTAGAGAACTCGAGGGTTACTGAGAATCTGATGTTGAGAGGAGTTAGCGATTAATCAACAAACGACTCCTTATACGCAGAAGTGTACAGACTACATAAAAACTTGAAGAATTTTAAAGTTTCATATTCATATCTTCTAAATTCTTGAACTGAGTTATTAGAAATTTAGAATTAGTACGATTAAAATGGAATACTTAAAAGTACTAAAAAAAAGAATCTGAAAAGGCGGAGAGGACGGTGTTGAGGGTGGGAGAGAAGAGTCTGGCACGTGTCTGCACTTTCAATGCGATTGTACCTTGTAAGACACGTCTCCTTTGTGCCAGTAACCGCCGCCTACAACTTTCCTCATTTGCTAATGTGATGTCTTACTCCTTTTAACTTCTTTTCTATTCCAAAACAAATATTCATTTAAAGCATTTAAATCAATTTAGAATATAATTGTGCCACCTAATTAATAATAATTGCTATTATTACTATTATTACTAATAATGACTATGAAGATGGTGCTACAAGAACAATGAAAGAGACGTGTACAATAAAAGCAAACCTCAACTTGTAAACTCAGGAAGGGAAAGGATGGACACAATGCAAGAAAGAAAGCAAGCTAAAGAGGATAATATGTGGTTGTTAGTTGCAAGAAATTGAGGGTTTACAAGAAAAATGAAATGAAATGGAGGTGTAAGCACGAAACTATGCTTAAGCAATCGTTCCAGCAAAAACCATGGAGGGTTTATAACAATTCACCAATAAATTTTTAAAAAAAGACACATTAAAAGAGATAGAGAGAGAGAGACAGCAAAAAATAAACAAGTTACCGTTTTTACAGTGTGGAGACAAGAAAAAGGTTACACCTTTTGAAGGGATAGGGCATTATATATGGAGATGAAAGGAGCTGCAAAGAGAAAAGAAGAAGAGACCCCAAGGAGAAGGACAAAGAAGAGGACTTTCTGACTTGTTACTCGGATTTTCTGCTTTTTTTGTTCCCTTAATCAGATGGCTATGGGTTGATTTTCATTTTGCTAGCTTAGCTTTTTTCTGGGACTGATCGATTTGGTTGAATTTTTGTACCAGCTAGCATGAGAATGGGTTTTTGGGTTTGGTTATATATGATCGCCGGCTATACTGGTGCGATTTGTTATTGGATTTTTCCGTGTAGTTCTCTTTCTTTTTCTTTTTTTCCCTTCCAATGGGATTATTTTTTTTATTACTGCTCTGTTATGCGTTCCCACTTAACAAAGTTTAGATTTTTTTGTTCGAAATTTTTGGCTTGTAATTTGCTTATGCTTGGTTTGCATAGAATGTTGATGATAGGAATGTAACGAAAAGGTAGTATTTAACAGTGGCTGGTGTTCTGAATCTGTCTGGGCTTTTTTAGTGCTGATTTTAGTTTGATCTTTAATGAAATGCTGTTGTGAAGAAAATAGATTTTGGGTTATGCTTGGTCTTCTGTATGTGAATCATGAATTAAGTTGAAAAAAGGCCAGTGTTTACTTTTTTGTTAATTATGTTGTAGATACTCGTTTGGATCATATTGCAGTTTGAAATCATTTCACACAGTTTGTATGGCTTGATCAGTCTAGGTTGAGTTGGTCCTTGTGATGGCAATCAATCATATTCAAGTTTTCAAGCTAGTTACTGTCTTTTTTTTTTTTTTATCAATTCGAGTGATTATTTGTGATGAGCTGACGTGCACTTCATATTTTCTTAACTTATTGTATCATATTCTCATCATTGATCAATTTTTATATTTTATTTCAGGGTAGTACAAATGGTATCTCTACCATTCTCTTTCGATCAACTCTAGATTGGCAGCTCAATCTGACGTTAGAACTTTAGGCAACATGAGTTGCATTTGGTTGAAGGTTGGTAGGGGTGTCTGCAAAAGATTTACGCGGGTGAAAATTGATTCTTCTATAAAGTAAGAATGTGCGGTTGAAGCTGCATATTTTCCTCTAACAATATTATTGGGTTTGGTGGATTTGAATTTTACTAGTTCTTTGTGACAATTGAACTTGGTTTTGATTCATATGGTTCCTTTCTTTGATAAGTGGGTGAGGAATAGATTGCGTAAGGGTAGAATAGGTGAACTTCCGTAACTTTTTCAAGGACTACATACTCAACGTAAAGAATGGGTCTGCCCCAAGTATCCTCTAGTGGCATTGCCGAGGAAGTGAGTATGAGCTGTTGTGATTTGAGTGGAATGCATGGAGGAAACCTTGGCACTCGAATGCAGATGGATTTACCTTGCTCTTCTCTTGGAGATCCCCAAAGGAGAACTAACGCAGAGCATAAGACTGTGTGTTTAACTCATAGAACTGAACAAAATTTTCAGACCCATGTTCCTAGGATTGCAGGTTTTGAATCAAGGGGACTAAGCTCTCCTGTTAACCTATTTCAGGGAAACCAGTCAACATCGAATGTTGTAAGAAGCATTGCAAGTGATGAAGTTGAGTCGACTGGGTCACTAGTCAGGAAGCGAGTATTGTCTCCACTGAGTGGAATGCTTCTTCCTGATCAGTTCAATGGTAATCGATTGGATATTGGCGTTGGAATATATAATAGAGGTTTTCAGGGTGGTAAAGAAAGCTATAAAATCTCACTGCCACAAGAGCATAAGAAAGCTCACATTGGCAATTCCAGTTATTTAAGTTCTCAAAACTTGTCTGCTCCATGTGTTCCAGAGTGGATCAACTTCAAGGATGATAGTTGTGTGGCTAACTCCATATTCTTCACTGATGGTCCAGTGCTAGAAAGCATGAAGCTGGAATCTCACAGTCAATTTTTCTCACCCTTTGGGGTCAATAGTTCTGGAGAAACAATTAATGTAACATCACGCGCTGGGGCTATTCCAATACCTGCAAAGAAGATGGTTTCATCTCCTTTATCATTATCTCCTCTAGGTCCAAAGCTCCCAGAACAATTAAAATCCGCTGAAGGATGTCACAATATAGGCGAAATGTTAGATGAAAAATATATGACCTTCAAAGATGTTGAAAAATCACTTGATGGCACCGTCTCAGATGTTCGGACTATTCAGATGAATGAGCATAGCAAGATTCCAAATAGATCTTCACAAGAATTTGATCTTTTCCAGAAACAGTTCGACGTGTTCATTCCTGACGTTACTAGTTCCTGGGATGATGATTCAGATTCTACTACTCCCCCATGTGTCAAATTTGGTAAAACACTCAGTGGTCTACCTGTTAGAAGGTCCTTAATTGGTTCCTTTGAGGAGTCACTTTTGTCTGGAAGGTTACTGTCAGCGAAAGCTTGTCAGGTTAATACCTACATTTTCGTGGCAGAAGTTAAAATTGGATGCTAGTTTGTTTGCTTCTGCATAGGGTATAGCAAATCTGGATGTTGTATGTGTATGTATAATGTGTAGGCTTTAACTCCATTTTTCATGACATAAATGTAGAGAATTGATGGTTTCCTTGCTGTTCTCAATGTCACTGGTGGGAATTTCTCACCACAATCACGGAAGCTCCCATTTGCAGTAACTAGTGTGGATGGAGATAATTATTTGCTTTATTACTCGTCAATAGATCTAGCAGGGCATTTGCAATCAAATAAGTGTGGTGGTTCAAAAATGAGAAGGAGCCTTAGCATTGATGATTCTGAAGCGGAGAAAAACAGGCTGCGAATACCAATGAAAGGCCGTATCCAATTGGTAATTTTCATTTCCTCCTCTAACCTCTATGTTGTCAAGTTGGGCAGTGAAGCATATATCTACTTCATCCCTTGAAAAGAGAAAAAAAATTCTTGTTTGGACAGTATGATTTATGGAAGGTGTAATCTTTTAACTGTCTCAGGGTTGTTCATAAAAGGCATCTTTTCATCCCTTTTTGGAAATTGCAAGTACTGTTCCTTTAATCACTTTGAGAAAATTTCTATCTGGATCGTTAACAATACAGTTGATTGCTGAAATGTTTTGCCATCTAGTTGTGGTTCTGTACATTTAGCTCATATGTCATGGCTTCTGGTGCCTTAACTGAAAACTTAACACTGGAAGATTGAATTGGTTTTCCAGGTTCTCAGCAATCCAGAAAAGACACCTATTCACACTTTCTTTTGTAACTATGATCTCAGTGACATGCCAGCTGGTACCAAGGTAAGCTGAATCATGAGAAAGATGATTGCATATGTGAGATAAATAGATTGATGGACAAATGCCTGCATTGTATTCATTGTCTTGCTCAATGAGCTGAAAGTTGGATGCCTTTTCCATGGTACTTTGTTCAGTATGTCTGTTTTTTCCTTCTGTTGTTTAACTTTACCTTGCCTTTTCCATGATACTTCGTTCAGTATATCTGTTTTTTCCTTCTGTTGTTTAACTTTACCTTACCATTACGAAACTCATTGACTCTCTCTCTCTCTGCCTCAAAAGACTTTCCTGCGCCAAAAGATCACCTTATCTTCGTCTGGACCAGCAAATTTAATTGCTGATGGGAGAAAAACAGGTGTGAAAATTAAAGATGACGCCAATACATCTTCAATGTCAAAAATTGATTGTTTCTTGCCTCATGGGACAGAATCTGAAAATTCAAATGGAACTGACCCTGTACATAGAATAAGATCTTCTGACTGCAGTAGATTCAGCTGTAGTCAACACATAAAGAGTGATTCAGTGGATAGAATCCCCCTAAGTTCAACTAATATTTATGTAAATAAAATTGCTCAAAGCCCTTCAAAGGTCAATGATAGTATTAATGGAGCAGGTGTTCTCCTTTATGCTCTTCATCTTCGGTTCTTGTGCGCTTTTCCAAGAAAAATTTCTAGATCTGTTCAGCGATGCAAATCTGATCCTTTATCTGCCCCGGAAATAAACAAAATGAATATCGATGGCCATCGACGCTTTTATTTATATAGCGATATGAGGGTGGTGTTCCCTCAACGCCATTATGATGCTGATGAGGGCAAGGTTAGTCTTGTTTGTTTGTTTGAATTCTCATTTTCTGAGGCTGGTTGCAGTGACTGATTTGCATCAAGTTTTCCATAATCATCATGATTGTTCTTTATAATCTGTTGATTAAAGATCCATAAGCATAACTTTAAGTTCTTGTATTCTTTGAAATGTTCGACCATGGGAAATGAACTACGAAATGCGAGGTTTCTTGTATTGAGGTAGCTGTGTGGTATAGACGAATTTGATTATATCAGTCTTTCCTTTCCTTTTGGCTTGTCATACTTACAATCTACTTACTGGCAATCTGTATCTGTCATGTTTTCATCATTTAAATGTACGAGGAAAGAAATTAAAATCTGCGTTTAGATTGTCAAATGAAGAAAAAAAAAGGCTGTCTAGGAATGGTGAAAGCCATCTTCAGTCATGGGTAGAACTTGGATTATATAAAGTCTGTCTAAAGCTACAGCTCCTGTAACTGTTGGACTGTCAGATTCCTATGTGGCACACTGGATTATCTTGCCAAGTTACTGTTAAATGCTTAATTATTCTGTTGATTGTGCATAAGATGGTAAATGTCATGTTCTGTACCGACTAACGACTCCTATATTGCATTGCAGTTGAAGGTTGAATATGACTATCCATCAAACCCAAAGTATTTTGACATGTGAAAATCCGCAGAAGGTTCATCTTCGAAAATTTGGTATACAAACTCTTGAATGTATATGTATGTGTACAGTACGTATATTCAGGGAACTTGTACAGATTTTAAATTCTTCAAGTAATCTCAGTAACGTTTTAATTTCATCGTCAGTCATGATTTGCGCATTGTTAATCTGATGAAATGTGTCGTCTTTCATCAAACCAAAAGCATAAGCACAAAGATGATGCCACGAAGTGCTGGAGGAGACTGACATTACTTGCACGCCAACACGAGCTGACATGGTTGTTAGGACTCCTCAAGGATGCTTCAGTCCATAGAAATGTGGGGAGTTTGTTAAGCGAAACATCAATAAACTCGGTGGCTCGGATTATTATCATTTGACATATTTCTCAGGATAACGTTCTTTTCGTTCTATGTGGGGAGTTTGTTAAGCGAAACATCAATACACTCGGTGGCTCGGATCATTATCGTTTAGACATATTTCTCTGGATAACGTTATTTTCGTGTCGACCTTAAGCGAGCTCCCTCGCTCTTGTTGAACCTAACTCTTAAGCCTGTTTGGCATCTACTTCCCGTGTTGCACAGAAAGATGATGATTGTTTCGATACTCCACTTTTTTCTGCACAACCATCTCATTGTTTCCTATCCAGCACTCTTTTTCTCCTCCACATTCACTAGTTTATTGCACAGAAACGAGGCAGTTGCCTTTTTTTTTTTTTTTTCCCTGTTCCCCTAGAAAAAGGATTGCGTCTATCCATAAAATGCTTTTCTCAAGCAACCAATACATCTTATAATGCTTACCTCTCCGTATATCACATCAGTAAGATACTACGTGCATGTCCTAAAACGAAAAATAAGCGTGAGTAGCTAAAGGGCATTATCAAACACTGATAATGATAAGAGGGAAGTGAAGATACAAAGATACAAGGAACTATGACCGAGTCCATGATTACTTTAGAAACGTGCCGTATCATACTCCTTTGGCTTCATCAGTTTGCCATCTGCATCTCTTTTTTGGGAAAGGGCTTCCATAAGGAGGAAGTAAGCTTTCATCCAAATGTGGAAAGATGAAATAGAGAATAGCACGTTTTTGATAGATATTTCTGATTCTTGGAAATTATATAAATAATGGGAAAATAATAAAGCATAGATTTTTCAAACAATTTTTAATATGCATGATAATTGTATTCTAATCTTTTAATTTTTTTTTTCAAAAGAGAGATTCTACATCCACAACTATTACTAATGATTAAAACACTCAACTAATTCGGCCAGTTCAACTTTAAAAATTATGAACCGTCTAACTTTTTAGTTCAATTTTTAACTTTCTGATTTGATTTGTTTTTATTAAAATTGATCAATTTATTAATTAATTGATCAATTTTTATTAACTTATAAGTTTTTATAAATCAATTAGTTTGCATTTAATAAAATCTTTTTAATTAAACTTCAAATTCTTCGAACATATTTAAAATTCTTTAATTCATTTAATTTTCAGACTTTTTAGAACTTGAATCTCTTTGTCTTACCGGTTTAATTTCTGATCTAGCTATTAAAGATCTTTGACCTCATAATTTTCATTTTCCAATAACAAGACTCAAATCATTCAAACCTATTAGCTTTGGATTGTAAATTACAAAATGTTTTCGAGATAAATATGCCTAAAATTGGGTTTGACAGAGAAAATTGAGAATTCAAATATGTGCTTATCTTTTGCTTTGTGGAATTCGTAAAGATGTGACTAAGATAAAACAACTGTGTGGAGGGTGACCTGATAAACTGAGATGTAAATTTTCTACTCAGGAATTGCATGGTTTTAGATGTAGAAATTGCTAAGTACATTCTTGACTTCCTCTTTGGTCTTTCCAATTTACATTTACTGTGTTCAATTACTATTTTGAAAAGGAAGTTTCATATGGTACCATAATCACAACTTTCTGAAACCATTAGCACCTCAATGTTAAAAGTAGATGTAAATCAATCAACGACATTCCCCTATAAAAGTTCAATCCTATGCCTTGTTTCAGCCTAACTTTTAGAGGTCTTGAATTCTCATTTTGGAAAACAAAAAAAAACCAGTATCTTCTCCAGAAGTTCACAATCTTCTTCAGTCCAAGAATTTCGCAAGAACTAAAGGGTGTGTTTTTTTGACTTAAAAGGTAGAGACTTTGAACTCCTTTCACTTTAAGATTCTGTGTTACAACTTGATTTATATAAGTATACTTCAAAAGATTCCTCGTTTTTCTTCATTTTTTTTATAGGTAGATTCCAAGTGTCACACTCTTTTTCTCTATCCGTAACTGTTCTTGCTTTTTCTACAGATCTCTTCCCGTTTCCGAGCTGTCATTTAACAGTGTTTTTTACAGCTTTTTTTTTCTGAAACATCGATCTCAAATGGAAGAGATTCAAACCAAGGTCCCTGGAAACTCACCTCAGAAATTCCAGAAACTATATTATAGAGCACAGATTGGTCTGAGGTTTGCAACTTTCGGAACTTCGTTTGCTGCAGCATTACTAACAGTCACCAATGTTTCTACAATTGAGTTGATCGCAGGATTTCCAGTGGTAGCTAAATATAGCTACGAGGACTCTTTCACGTAAGATAGTTCCAGGAATGAAACAAAATCCTGAAGCCTTTTCTTTGTACCTTCTGCATACTCATAAAGTTCCCATCTTTTTCAGGTACCTTGCTGCTGCAAATTTTATCGCAGCCACGTTCTCATTGCTTTCTTTGTTTGGTGTCATTATTCTGGATCGTTGTGGCTCGAACTCCGCCAACTACTTTTTCTTGTTCATCTGTGATTTAGTAACCAGATTATCTCAATATCAATCATTTGTACATATTATAATAGAATTCACCAAGTGTTTATAACGTTTTGTGGTTTGTTCTGGCAGTTGATTCTCTGCTTGGAAATTTCTGCTTCTGGAGCTGCCACTGCAGTAGGTTTGTTAGCGAAGAACGGGAATGAACACACTGGTTGGCCTGCAATCTGTTCTTTTGCAGCAAAATTTTGTATGAAAGGAGCAACCGCCGTGGCATTTGCTTACTTCTCCTTTATTAATTTACTCATACTTGCAGTCATATCTGCAAGCAAATCCAGACAAGTTCATGTTTGATCTTAGGGTGAACTTTGATGTATCAAATCGTAAACCAGACTATAGTCATGGATATATATATATATATATATATATATGAAGCCGGCATCTGTATTTTCAGATTTGTGACAACTGCATCTCCTCACATGCAACGCATTCCATCAATCTTTTGGCATTTCGATCCATTTTGAACCGCTCACGATAGTAATTCTCTTTCGGTTCTGTAGCAAGATGCCTCCATGTGTTCTTTTGGTTTAGTTTGTTATATGACAAGAACATTGAACTAAATATTAGGAAACTTTTATCTTTATTCACAACTCAACCTACTTAGACTTTTAACATAGAGACATAACAAGTAAATAACTACGCTTAAGCACGAAATCCTAAGCAAGTTTCTCACTTTTAACTTTCTTTTATGGTTTATTTGTTTATTGGGTATTAATCTGAGTTAATTTAAATATGAGACTAAGACAATTATTTTGTAGTTTCTAGTAATTATTACTATTAAATAAAAATATTATTATATTTTTTTTACTATTTATCAATGTCTTAAAAACCGAACGGAAGTTAAATTGAATTAAGAGGTTTAAGATTTAAAAGGTTTATCCTTATAAAATCGGTTAAAGATTACATAAAATTTAAAGATTTAAAATATGGTTAAAAGCTATTGTCTTTATGTAATGAAAAGTTTGAAGCATAATTAAAAAAATAAATGTTAAATGAAAATTAATTGATTTGTTTTAGTTTATAAGAATTTATTAATTTATAAAAAATAACTGATTAATTAATAAATTGATCAATTTTTAACAACAAAAGTTATTAAAATAAATCGAACTAAAAAATTGAATAGTTTAATGTTTTTACAGTTAACCGGCCAAATCGGTTAGGGTTTTTAATCATTGTTATTTCTAATATATCTTCTTTTTTTTTTTGAAACGGAGGAACTCGCACTGACTATCTTTTGGATGCACACTGGGTAAACCTCTAGATTGACCCAATAGCTTGCAAATCACGCCAACCAGGTACTCCACACTAAAAAAGTCCCATACGATAAACTCGATCGAGATAGCATAAATAGGGGGATTCGAACACAGGACCTTTTGACCTATGCTTCCAACTCCACCCACTCAACCACCCCTAGGAGGCTTATTTCTAATATATCACAAATACTTATTAATTATTAACAACATAACTTTTTCTCTAAAAATATTTTTGTTTCATTGTAATAAAAACAAAGACAAATTTCTATTTACTTGTTTTCAAGAAAAATTACAAGATATTAAAATTTTGAAAGCACATAATATCTTCTTGATTATGTGTATTAAGTAAATTATTTAATAAATCAATAACTTAAAATTATAATAACCTTCAAACTTTAGAAACCTCTTCAATCTAAATTGTCAGGTTAATTAGTTGGTCCAAGTGAGATATTCAAGCTAATTCTAAGCTAAGCCTAAGCTAATCTGGACAAACCTGACCTAAACATATGGAAACGAAAAGACAAGACACAACTCATAGTTTATAGCTTAATTGTTTGTACTACATAGTTTTTGTGGCTTGTAGTGCTTCAGAAGTGCTCTTTTTGCTTCTTTCATAACTTTGACAGCTACTTTTGCGTGCTGTTCTTTCGTGATTCTGTATTGGAAATGGCTAACGATGTCTGGTCATAGCAGCATCTTCTGTAAAGTGCCTATTATTTATTCTATTAATTTTAGTTTAGTTAATTAAAATAAAATATAATTCAAAAGAGTGGATATCTAATAAGAATTAAGTAAAATTTTACATAATTAATGACTAAAGATTTGGTTATATTTTATGAATTTTTCAAAATTTGTTAAGATATAAAATAAATGGTTAAAAAATTCAACCGGTTTGATCGATTCAATGGTAAAAATCTTAAACTATCTAACTTTTCAGTTCGGTTTTTATCTTTCCAATTCGATTTATTTTAATAATTTTTATTATAAAAAATCGATCAATTTATTAAGTAATCATTTTTTTTCATTAATTGAGTATTTTATTGTCACTTTTTTTAGTTCGCGTTATAATTGAAAAAAAATTGAAACATTTTATAGTCACTATGTAAAGTTTAGGCTATATATGTAAAATTAAGCAAAGTTTTGATAACCAAAACATAGACAGAATGGTAACTTAACTCATTCCCAGTAACAATGCTTGATAAACCAGACCAGAATATAGACCAAACACAAGAAAATACGTAAGCCATCAAGTCCACCAAATTCAAGGTATACACAACCTACTGATGTTGGTCTTCAACTAAGATATTCAAGTGCAACTAATAGTCTAATTTTGTCATATTTTCACCGCGTTTTGAATAGGACATGACTCCAAAGTCGGGAGTGCAGGAAGGAGTTGTTATGCCCTTAGGCCTGTCTTGCTCAAGCAACAGCCGACACTAGAGCAGTTATGGGCAAATGCACATGGTGGATAACATATGCACATGCTAAAAAGCCCCACTGTTCAATGGAACTGAACACTATATAATTATTGGAACCAACTAAATTGACTAAGTAATTAGAATAATCTATGGAAGTGGAGATTTATCTGTAAATGAATCAATTCCAGGTCCACCCTCAGAAAAAGAATGGCCTACGGAAGAGCCTAACCGTTCATTTTAAGCTCAACAAAGCCAATGACATAGTACTCGAACAGTACATTCAGGAACTGAACTTAGTCAGATCATAGAACAGAAACAGGACACACATGCACAGGTAATAGGTTACCTTTGTAGATTGATCTATCAAATCAAAATGGTAATGAAAATCACTAGTTATAGCACAGGTAAAAAGAACTAGCTCCGCTGAACATAACCAATCATTTGAGTTTTGGACCAAGAACTTGCACTCCATTCTGGTTATGTCAATAAAACGAGATTATGGCTTTACAGAGAGTTAACTTTCCAAGCAATCACAACAAACATGTCTACTCCTAGTCCAACTTAATAATCATATGAACAGAAAGGAAGAAAGTACACAGAAGGGAAAGAAGATTAACATAAGCACAATCAGTATACATATAAAATAAATTAGTCTGTCTTCAATTTCGTGTCCCTTGATGCAGCATCGGTTTTGAGGCAAATCTTTGACTGCTATGATCTGGCAAAAACTCCCCAAATCTTGCCTCTCCCAAGATCATCCGAGAGCTTCTTAGCGCCTTCAACATCCATTTCAATAAGCTTCTTCAGGTACACAGATGCACCAGCAGCAATCATTTGTTTCCTACATTTCTTAGAATGCACAAGCGAGGTCAGTATTGAAATGGGGTACTTCTTGTTCAAATTCTGTGTTGAAGGATCTAATAACTGAACTGCATTCACTACCCCTTTTTCGTCCTTTCTGAATAACCTCCTATTACCAGCATACAATAATAGAGAGGACAACGCCTTGGCTGCTGCTTCTTTCTCTTCAGAAGACTTACCATCCAACATTTTACTTAAGGAAGCAATGCATCCATGTTCACCCATATCTTTCCTAGTTTTGGAGCTAAAACAGAGCTCATAAAGAGCTCTAGCAGCTGCCATTCTCACACCAACAACCCCACAAGTCAATACAGATGCAAGCCTGGAAATAAAACCATGAGAAACAAGAACTTCAGCAATAGTGGGACAAGTAGCAAAGTGTCTCAACAACTCGACAGCAACTTCAAGACTCCTCACAGGATGATCAGAATCCCAGAAGTTTCTAATACACTCAATCCCACCTTCCTTAGCAACCAAAAGCTTCAAATTTTCGTCATCTGAAACCAAATTACACAAACATCCAAAAGCATTCTCTTGTGCTAAAGCAGTTCCAGAAGCTGCAAGACCAATAAGAACAAAGATTGTATTTTCTTCGATCAAATTCTCTCTTACTTCCGCAAACACAGCGAGATTCTTCAAAACCCCAGCTGCAAAAGCCTGTGAATTAGGAGTTCCCCCCTGACAAATCTCCAAAAGCGATGAAATCCCACCTCTAGACCCTATTGCCCTAGCGTTCTCTTTAGAAAAGCTCAGAGCTTGAAGAGCAATAGAAGCCTTTTCCTTGGCAAACCCACTTCCAGATTCCAAAACTCGAAGCAAATGATTCAAAAGCAACAACCCTTCTGCAATCAACACATGTTTACTACTATCGACAACAGAAATCCTTGAAATTGCCGCCACAGTCTTCTCCTTCATCTCCAAAGAGCTTGAATCCAATAAACGAACAAGCACAGGAACAATACCCTGCGCCACAGCTACCATAACATTCTTGTCATCCTCTTGGAGTAACACAAGCAACGATTCCATAGCCGAGTTCTTCGACTCAGAGTTCCCAATCTGCAATCGAGTCACCAAGTTCCTTGACTCAACTCGCGCAACCTCTCTCTTGGAAGACGACCCACCAAAGATCCCATCTTGAAGAACCCCACTTTTGATCAAAATATCACCATCCTTGACATTTCGATCCAATTTGGCCAAAATGGAATCAATATCACTCTGTGTCCTGAGCTTACCTTCAGTCAAGCTCTCATCTTTACACTTTCTAGCAAGTGAAAGAGCTTCATTTAACGAACATGAAACAGAACGAAGCAGGTCAAGGGATAGAGGATTGGAAGTAGAAGCAGGTAACTCAGCGAAATCGGTGAGCTGGGTCTGGAGATCATTGAGTTTAGCTCTAATAAGAGTCCACTTTCCCTTGAAACTCTTCACATGTGGGATTTCATCGAGAAGACATCGTAGAATCTGGGTTGAGACATTGATGGGATCGTTTTCAGGCACTTTCATGGTGTTCTTTTACAGAACTTTTGTGTAGTTTCAGTGAATGAAAAGAAGAGTACGGCTAATTTGAGAGCGTGTTGAAGAAAAAGAGACGAGAGAGCAGAGGAGAGAAGAAGGGCTGTGGTGGCGGTGACTAGACAGTGTTGTTAAATGTTTAGATATAATATTTGCTTCGTTGGAGTTGATGATGTTGAATCTCATATGCAGCTCTCGAGCGTGGGTTTCACCTTCGCCGGATCACCTGGTGGGAACTGGAGAACAAACCTTGCTTACTAGTTACTAATAACTAATGATTAAGTCATTAGTTATAGATAAAAATATTTTATACTCATTTCAGTAATTTTTATTTTCAATAAAAGATAAGATTTGTTCTTTCAATAACAGAAAATGTCTTTGTAGATTCTCTTAGTATGTTGAGTAGTACATTATCTTCAAACCTCAAGATTTTGTCTATTTAATCTTAAATTTTACCCTAATTAACTATATTTTTCAATATTTTAAAAACAAAAGTTAAACCACAAAAATATTATTGAAAGAGATTATCCTTATTTGAAATATGATTGAAAGAGATTATCTTTATCTATCAAAAATTTGAAGTTTAATAAGAAAAGAATAAATAAAAATTAATTTATTTATTTTAATTTATAAGAAATTATTAATTTATAAAAATTGACCGATTAATTAATAAATTGGTCATTTTTTAACAATAAAAGTTATTAAAGTAAATCGAACAAAAAATTTAGAAACTAAACCAAAAAGTTGTTTTTATGTTTGAACTTGCGAACTAGTTTGGTTTTTTAATCATTGATATTTTTACTTATAAGGTTGAACATTATTTGCATAAGTAGTAAGTAAATATTCAAACTTCAAGACTTTGTCTATTAATTGTCAATTTTACCCTAATTATTTCCTTTTTTAAATCAAAAGATAAAATTCTATTTTCATAAGTAGTATGTAAATATCAAAAAGTGACTTTATCAATAACTTATTAAGTTATAGTTTATTTATATTAAAATAACTAATCTTATTATGAAATTGGAATAAGTAAAAAAAAGACATTGTGTGTGCAATTATGATCATGAATACAATTTCATAGATAGCATAGCATGCTCATAATTCTTTCTTTTTGTATCTTTTAAGCAACAAGGTTATGATCATGTTTGTGCATAACCATAATAAAAAGAAAAAGGGAGATTGCATTTATATAAATTTTTCTTAAAACTTAATTAATCTGGACATATATTATCAAACATATAAATATTCTTAGTAAGTTGTTCATTTGTACAACTATATTAATCTCCTAACCACTTATGAAACATTAGATTATCAAGTATATAATAGTTGGGATTTCCTAAATTTTAGATAACAATTATCAAAGAATAATTCACGGATCATATCATATGTCACAATATAATTTTATAGAATTCAAAAATACAAAATAGTATCTATTATAAACTGATACTATACGCTATATATTGCACGCGCCCCAGAAGAGGAAACAGAGATTTGCAGAGAATCGGGAAACGGGCCAAAAGTGAATCAGAAATTTCAGAAATCGAAGGGCTACGAGAAACAATGGGGTCCATTGACTTTCGCAATCATGCGGTGTCTTTATCTTTATTGAGCTGTAAATTGTAAAGACCAAAAATGGATCTGACTCAGGTGTTACCAAAACTTTTCCAGTTTCAGTGCCAGGGCCTCATCTCTTCCTGGCAAGTAATCCGCAGATGATTTCACCCTAGTGTTTCTGCTACTAAGTAAGTAATCTAGCCAACTTAGTAACATAGTAAAAGATTCTAAATTGTTAAAAAAGAAGAAGATAGATTAGTGTTATTATATTAAAAGCGAGAGATACTCATTGTATTGAAAGAAAACCCAGTGTGAAACAGAAGTCTGAACACATGCATGCAATAGGAACACAACTTTCCAGTTGCTCAGGAGAGTATAAAGTAGGAAATGAAGCTAACAAGAAACTCATCCGAATGGGTTCATATCCTTGATACTTACTACTCAATCTTATTACCAGGTTTTGCATGTTTGTAAGAAGCTGTCAGTTGGGAAAGAGTCGAGAAACGGGAAAGAAGAGGTGAAGTTAGTTAAGAAATTAAGTGCTTGTGCCTACAGAAACATGACACTTGTCTACAAAGTTGTTATTACCAAAGTCACTCTCGTCGTAGCTCATAGGGGAAAGGGACACACCTACGTGTAGGAACCGAAGTGGTCGTATTCACACGCCGTGACTTGGTCAAATGCGGCTTTGGATATTTCGCATGAGCCAGATATTCACATCAATGGGTGCATGCTCTCTCTTTCTCTCTCTATAGGCCCGTCTGAGTCAACCATTGACCACCCGCAAAAAACGACTTGTTGCGAGCCCCCATAAGGCTCTGGACAGCTGTGGTTGTATGGTTTTGTATGGACTGTAGACTTTGGAGACTTCTAATTGGAGCCATGAAAGAAAGAAACTATCATTACAAATCACAGCTTGCAAGCTTTAAATGAAAGTATGCTCAATTTTGAAGAAACTGTATTAGTTTTCTTTAGGAGAATCAAGTGATTACTCTTGCACAATGCCAAAAAAGGTTAACTTAAAAAAGGTTAACTTTTTCTAAAATTTACTAATTAAAAAAATTAAATCATTTGAAGAAGATTATAAATCACCTGAGCTTTTAAAAAAAAATTAGATAACATAAATATCTTAAACTGCTTAAATTTAACGTATTAATTCTTTTAATGATATACTCATGATATATAAATTATTGAATAATCTAATCAATGTACATGTCAGATTTGAGGCTAATTCATCATTTCATTTAGTTAATAATCTTGACTTATATAGATATGAAGATTATAGGACTTGTTAAGTCAAATAACGTGGAGTTTGATGAATTAGTATGACATGGTGAGTGACTTAAAAGATCTATATATATATATAATTAATACAACTACTTTCCTTAATCACGCAATTAATACTTCCGTAAGACTTTATCTACGTACACACTACCTACTGCATGCAATAGTTAAACCGGTCTAATCGATCGGTTGACCTCTCAATAATCCAAGTTATCATTTTCATCACCATATCTTGAAAAATATGATACATTCCCTTTCTTTGGGTAGCTCATGTTTGTTTTCTCACTGGTTTGGTGGGAAAGAGTGGTTCATATCATTTCTCGAGTCCAAGATTTGGTCGACAATTATAACACAATCAATCAATCATACACCTTCTCCCTCCTTTTTTTTTTCGCTTCTTAAACCTTAAATCATCAGTTGTAAATGGTAATTGGTAGGGTCAAATTAGAGTAGATTATGAATTAATTAAATATGATGAATTGATTTGACTAGTTTAAATTTAAATTATATTATTTAATATTTTTTAATAAAAAATATATTTTAAATTAATTTAAATTTAATTGAATTCAAATTTATTATAATTCAACTGAGTCGGTCTAAACAAAACTTATCTCCCTAGATGAACTTTAGCTAAGTGAGAGTGAAACTATTTGTAAAAGGGTTCAGATCATGTTTTAAAAATTGGACCAAAAGTTAAATCGATAAGATAGAAGATTTGAAGTTTAAAAGGTTTAACCGGTATTATGCTACTATAAAATTGATTAAAAATAGAATAAATTTGAAGGATTTGAAATGAAATTGAAGGAGATTATCCTCACTTTTGACAAATTTGAAGTTTAATTAAAAATAGTTAAATAAAAATTAATTAGTTTATTTTAGTTTATAAAATTAATTAATTTATACAAACTGATCAATTAATTAATTAATAGATTAATTGTTAATAATAAAGGCTATTAGAGTAAATAGAACCAAAAAGTTGTGAATTGAACTAAAAAATTAGCCATTTAAAATTTTTATGATTGAATGGACTAAACTTGTTTGATTTTTTAATGATTGACTTAAAATATGAACATGTTTTCCCATTAGATACAGAGATCATTGCGCATGTATGAATTGCATGAATACCTAAAGAGGGCCACGTCAATTATACTTTTAGTTTTAACTGAACAATCAATTGGTCAATAAGCTAATTTATGAAGTTTTCTACACTAATTAGTCTTATTTTTAGGACGACAGATTCTGGTACCCCATCTTAAGGGGTGCTTGGTTAGTAGATATGGGAAGAAAAGAACGAGTAAGGAATGAAAACATGATGTTTGGTAAGGAATTATGATTGGATGACTTGTATTTTGATTCTTGATTTTCGGGTGTTACTCCATACCTCTTGATTATGAGAGGAATGGAAGTCATTACTCCATACATCTGACGAGCATTGTTGACGGCTTTTTCTCAAACTCTCTTTGTTTCTGTGATTCAAACCATTTTTGTGATTCTTCGCTTGGATTTAAAGATGCTAGAGGAACAACTTGCATAAAAGGAAAGGGAAGGAACACCATACGTTACATTGAGAGAGCCATGCATTGGGTAAACTCATTTTTCTTTTCTTACTTTGGAATCCTCTTTAAAGAACGATTAGTTTCTATCCTATTATGTAATGGTGATTCTGATTTTGAGTTTGTTTTATTCACCTTATTTTTATTTAATCCTTCGATTCCTTTTGTCATTTGCATATCTTAACTGTGTCTAACCTCATCGAATCCAACAAAACAAAGCTTCCTTCCAACAAAACAAAGCTTCCTTCCAATTTTCATGCTACAAAAGCATCCCACCTTAAAGCAAGCTTTGGTTTGGTCCTTCAATTTCACTTCTCAAAGCTTCAAATTTTCTATCTCTTTGCTTATGTAAATCACTTGGAGGTGTTGCGATGGAGTCGATATTTGTTGGGCCATGCAATCTTCCTAACAATTAGCATAATCTTCCAAATAAAAATAAACCATTCGAGGGCATTCTTAAAAGCTGCATCGATTGCCAAAGGAACACTTTCGGATTGAATATGGGTTCCAATGTTTTCAGTTTACTAGTTTTATTAGGAACTATAATCACTCAAACTTCCAAGGTGTCTATACTCTTAATTCCTACCTCTCTTTTCATAATTATGATCGCGAACTTGTGACCTAACCATCTTGAGCTTGTAATTGTGTAAGGATTCCATGTTTTTGAATGTTGAATCTTTTTTATTTTTCTAAACCGGGGATACAGCGCACAGGACCTAAAAAATTTGCAAGTACAATCTATTTAGTTTGTGAAATATAAATAAAAAGAAGCGGCCAGTGATAGTTAAATGCATATTAGTGTGTTAATGAGAAGATATAAATGTATGGATTACTCAGAAAGTACACATTAGAGTACTGCAAATTGTTGGCAAAATGTTGCCATGGACAAATTTATATTACAATTATGTTCTTTTTATGTTGGTATCCTGTTGGTTAGACAAAAAAATGTTAATGCTATGAAAAAAAGGTCTTATTTGTCTTTAGGATGTGTTATGTAATGCAGAGATAATTTTGTAATAACCATTGCAATGGCCATACACTCTCCCACCGACCATCCAAGCCTTCCGATGAGTGTTAACATCTAGAAAAAAACCTTGTTTTGCTTTATGGAATTGAAGTACTATAGTCATAGCGGTGTTGCTTGTGTTTTTTATTTTTTATTTTGTTCCATGATTATCTTTAGGTTTCCATCTTAGGACTTCATAGTTGAATTGCTTCATTACTTTTATTTTATTCTCTTCTTTTCTTTTCATTTTCATGTGGTGTGATTATCATATTTTATGAAGGCGTTGCTTTCATATTTTTGGGTTTTACATTTCAGTTATTAAATTTGTATACACTTTTGGTTGATTTGTGGTTGAGTTTAGCTTTGAACTTATTCAATGTGGTGTCTTTCGATTTTCTAAGGCATATTCTATAAGTTGCATTTTGTCTTTGTGCTACTGTAGCATTACTACTGTTGGTGTATGTTAAAGCTGCTGACGCTTTCTTTTAGTATTTGATTGAAAACAAATTTTGGCCTTTCTTTTGGTGTTAACTTTTTTTTGATCTCCTTGACGTGCCATTATGTGCAAGTGGTTATTTATTATGGAAAAGGGAAAAATAATAGAATTCATGTTTGATTATAAGTTTACATTTGTGAGAAATTCTAAATGTTGGACAATTACTTTCTGAAATTTTTAATGCAGATCAAAATGGCTCTCCCCTATTAGAACAACACAAACTAAAGTAACTTTTTATACTTCAACAAACAAAAAATAATATGATGATTTTCTCATTTTCCATCCATTATGTTACGTTTATTTGTACCTTTGAGATAAGGTCCATGAATTTAAAACAAAGGAAGAAAAAATGATTGATAGAGTGAGATGGATGTTTAGATTGACAATTTAAAACAAAGGAAGAAAAAATGATTGATAGAGTGAGATGGATGTTTAGATTGACCATGGATTTCGACAATGCCTGCATTAGTGAACTTCATATGGATAGAGCAACCTTTAGGATATTGTGTGATATTGTAAGAGATGTCGAGGGTTTAAAACCCACTAGGAATACATCCGTAGAATAGGTTGTAGCAATGTTCATATACACCTTGGCTCACTATAAAAAAAGTAGGACAATTACCATACTTTTTCTCAGTAGTAAAGAAACCGTGAGCCAACAATTCCATCAAGTTCTTTGTGCAATTATGAGATTACATCATATTTTCCTTAAGAAGTCAGAGCCTATTACTCAGGATTGTTAAGATGAGAGATGGAAATGTTTTTAGGTAATTGAACATTATAATTAACCTATAACATTACTATGATAACATTAATATGAAAGCTTTTATGTGCTTAATCATCTTCCTTTTTTTTTAATTTGTAGGGTTGCCTAGGAGCCTTAGATGGAACAATAATTAAAGTTACACATCCTAGTAAAAATAAGCCCTGATATCGCATAAGAAAAGGATGTATTTCAAAAAATATTTTAGGTGTTTGCTACCCAAACATGTAATTTATATATGTATTACCTCGTATGAAGGCTCTGCACATGATGGTCATGTGCTTCGAGATGCGTTAGGAAGGCTCTGTACACGATGGTCATGTGCTTCGAGATGCAATCTCAAGGACTTGTGGTTTATGAGTCCCTCGAGGTAAATTTGTGTTACGATATCTAGTTTGGTTTCTCTTTGGATTATGCTGATCAACCATAACTTATTGTTCATTTATGAAGGTTTTTATTACTTGGTCAACTATGGATATTGCAATGCAAATGGAATTCTTACTTCATATCGAGGGCAACACTATCACCTTAAAGAATTTGATGGCCATTGATCAGAGACAGCAGAGGAATACTTCAATATGAAACATTCCAAAGCAAGGAATGTTATTAAGAGATGCTTTAGATTGTTGAAAAGAAGATGGAAAATCCTTGCGTCCCCTTCATTTTTCTCAATTCAAACCAAAGTTCATGTTATAATGGCTTGTTCCCTTCTACATCCAATGATAATGAAGTGGATTAGTAATTTGAGATATGTTTGTTCATATGCTATTAGAACATTGAAACATTCTGATTTTGATTCATATGCTATTAGAACATTGAAACATTCTGATTTTGATTAACGTACCTGAATGGTGAACATCTCTATTTGTTTAATATTAGCAATATATAATTGACTTCTTAGATTACTTTTGAAATTCACCCATGTGAACATCTCTGTTTGGTTGACTCTGTGTAAGTGAGTTATTGGATTACGTTGTTGCATTCAGATTTTTAAGCAAAGTTATTTTTGTTGTATCTTATTTCCTTAATGAATCTTACAGTGTTGTACTTTTATTAGGAATGGTTATTGCTGCCTATGGGAGGGGAAAGAATAAGCAATATTGGAAGGATGATGAGGTTGAAGCTTTGGTCGACGTTTTGTAGGAACTGGCTTACGTTCCTTTATGGAAAGTAGATGGGGGATTTAAGAATAATTACATGATTGAAGTGCACAAGATGTTGTTGAGCAAGATTCTCAATTTCGATAAGGAATTTGATCCCCACATTAACTCTAAGATTAAATTAATGGTTAAAAAAAGTACAATATAATTTCTGAAATGTGTATACAAAGTAGCTGTCAGTGGGATGATGTTGAGCATAAGATCAATTGTGAGAAATAGTGGTTTAATGAATGGTACTTGATAATGGCATCTAACTCAAAAGTTAATTGGGCTCTTATTTTGGTAGTTTCTTCTCTCATAGTTATAACGTTTTCTTCTTATAAAGATGAACCTATTATGGTCTCTGATACACAAGGATCCCCAGCTATTCCTTCAAGCACCTATGCAACAAAAAAGCAAAAAAAACTCTCACCAAAAAAAGAAAGTTTTTACAAGAAAAAAAACTAGAAACAGTTTAGGAAACTATTGACTCAAGGTTAGACAACTTTACTGTTAAGTTTGAGTCTATTTACAAACAAATGGCATCACCATATGTTGTTGTTGTAAATGCTTTGATTGTAGAGTCTAAATCTGATTCCATAACTAACGAGAAGATGTAAGAGCTCATCAATGAACCTTTTAATATTGGCATATCTCAAATAGATGTTGGTAAGTCTACTGTGTTATTTTATAATGATCTTGCTAAAGTTCAGGTTTTGTTCACTTTTCCATGTCACTTAAAAAGGTCTTAGTGCTTGGGTTGCTTTATCCATCTTCTAGTTCATGAATCATACAAGGGATCATATTAATACTTTTGTAAGTATTATAAACTTAGGATGCAATTGATGTTACCTAAACAAGTTATTTTGTATTAGTTTGGAATTTTGTAGTTGTGATGCAAAACAAAGGTTGTAGTGTTAAACTGGTTATTTTGCATCATTTAAAGACTCTTGGTTGAGGTATTGTATATAACTGTGATATTTTACATCATTTGCATCATCAGGGAAAATGTAAATTGTATTAACTCTAGATTCTCTTATGGACATGATTGGATGCAATGAATCGAATGCTCTTTACCTTTGTTTTGTGCACATTTTGAGAAAAGGAATACAATTTATGGGTTAATTTTACTGTAGCAATAGAATAATACTTTTGTAAGTATTATAAACTTAGGATGCAATTGATGTTGCCTAACCAAGTTATTTTGTATTAGTTTGGAATTTTGTAGTTGTAATGCAAACAAAGGTTGCAGTATTAACCTGGTTATTTTGCATCATTTGAAGGCTTTTGGTTGAGGTATTGTATATAACTGTGATATTTTATATCATTTGCATCATCAGGGGAAATTTAAATTATATCCACTCTAGATTCTTTTATGGACATGATTGGATGCGATGAATTGAATGCTCTTTACCTTTGTTTCATGCGCATTTTGAGAAAAGGAATACAATTTATAGGTTAACTTTACTTTAGTAATGTAATAGTGGACATTATATTATGTCGATGAGGTGTACAATATTTTGGATGATTAAATATTGTATTTTGAGGATATTATGTAGCTGGTGATATGTCGATGCAACAAAATGCTAGAGCATTTTTTTCTTTAAGAGTTATTGGAAAGAAAATATCGCAATATACTTGATTTTAAACACTCTATTATCATAATAGGATGCATAAATTAAATGTAATATTTAAAATATATTAAAATTTACTGTATTTAATAAATTCTTATTTCTCAAAATTTTTAACAAACTAACCACTATAAATAGTAATGGTAATCATATATTCGTCCTACCAACTATCATAATTATAATCATTTTATCTATTTTTATTTTTCACTATATTCATTTTCATTCTTATTACCACTGTCTCATGTGAACCAAACGTCCTTTTAGTTATCAATTGAGAGATTTGAATTTATAGATTATTAAAATTTTATAAAATTTTTAAATGATTATTTCATGTGTAAATAATTTATTGAAATAAAAATAATTCTATTAAGTTATCATAAAATAAAAATATAACTTCTCATAATAATATATACAAAGCGTTAATCATGATTTATAATTAAAATTATAATATTTTATATTTTAATAAGAACCAATAATAAATAATGATTAATTTTAAAATATTAGCTAAAAATTATAAATTAAGGTAATTATAAATTACATATCGGGTTGAATTTTTTGAATTTTTTTTATAAAACTTAAATATGACCCTTAAAATTTTAAGTTTATTTAAATTTAAATTATATTAATTCTTAAATTTTAAATCTTTCAATATCAGTACCTTAATATATTGACTAAATACATTAAATCAATTTTTACAAGACCATGGATGGTGGATGATTATTAAGCCAAATCCTCACCCTATCCTCTCCTCCTACGCGTCCTCCATCATTCCTATAGTCCCTTGCATCATTGTCCAATCGATATGATTTTTAATAAAATATATTTTAAATTTTGAATTTAATTGAATTCAAATTTATCATAATCAACCGAGTCAATTCAAATTATAATACGCAATAATTTATAAATTACATATTTTAACTAAATAATATTTGTCTCGGTCTTTCAGGACTACTTAACTTCGCTTGTGTGGCGTCTGGTTGACCTTCTTTTGTTAAGCAACAGCAGGAAAGGGGTTGTGGACAGTAAACAAAGGCCCGTCAACAAGCCGAGAACTAGTGGAACGTATGATCTTTCTGGCTTGGTCCAGATAAACAGAAAGATATAGGTTTTATTTTTTTCCAAGACTTGTATATAACCAAAGAACAATTAAATTGTAATTTATGTTTGTACATATAATTGCATCATAATAATTTTTATATTATACGTAATAATTTATAAATTTCATAATTTAAACTAAATTTTTTACATAATTAATAATTTTAAATTACAATTTTAAATAAGTTAGATCCAAATGATTATTAATTTAATTTCCGGATGCCAATTGGAGTGGAATAGTAAGGGTGTTACTTTTAATGTGAAGAAGCTTGGAATAATTTCACATATCATCCTAAGTATTGGCTAAATGTTTGAGATTCTACACATTATTAATTTAATAATAATTTTAATTTAGAATTAAAATAATTATAAATTTGCAAATAATTAGATAAGCATTATATTAAATTATTAATAACTTTTTCTATATATTTATAAAGGTAAACATTTTTTATATGGAATGTCTCAATTTCTTTTTCTTTGTTAATTTTTTATATTTTTCTCAATATATATACAAAATTTTAATCATGATTTATAAGTATTAATTAAATTAAAATATGATATTTTATATTTTATAAGAGCTAAATAATAAATATTAATTATTTTAAATAATATTAGACAAAAATCATAAATTAAAGTAATTATAAGTTATTTATTGTGTTGAACTTTTTGATTTTTTTATAACTTAAATTAATTTTTAAGTTTATTTAAATCTAAATTTATATTAATCCTTCAATTTTAAATCTTTTAAATCAGTAGTTTAATCTCTAGACTAAATAGATTAAATCAAAATTTAGAAGACTGTGGACATTTTGAATCTTTATTACTCATAAAGAAATTGATCATAAATTAAAAGGTTCCTTCCACAAAAATAGATATAAACAAGAATACAAAATTTTTGACAATAGATGACCTAAATATTTACTTTCTTCTCTTTTTATAAATACACTTTATAAGCCTAAATCATACTATTTTGTCAAGTTTATTATTCATTTTTCATCCTTATGATATCAATTGAATTGTATCATGTTAAAACTCATATAACTATTCTCACTAATTTTTTTTTATGTACATAACATTATTGGTTAATTTAAAATTTAATATCTAATATCTAATTATCTTATTTCAAACTTTCATTAAGCATATCCCGTGCAACTCTACTTTCAGGTACCTACCATCAAAATTTGACTTGCTAACCTAAGTAAAAATAGTTTCTCATTTATTTATTTCTAGGGACGACAATTATGGCTTGGCCTGTTTTGGGCCTGTGTTGGCCAAACCACAGGTCGATCATGGTTCTTTCAGGTCGGGCCACACATTTTTCTCAGAACGATGTCGTTTTGAATTTTTTTTCCTTTACAAATAAATGGGCAGGTCGGGTCGAGACGCTCGTGACCCAGCAGGCCGTAGCCCAGGCCACTGGCCGGACCATAGGCTAGCTCATCCAAACTTGTGTGGGCCACGGACTGACCCGCGGGCTCCCATGGCTAAGAAAGAGACCCGATCTATTGATATGCCTATTTATTTCTAGATTAAGATGGTAATTGGCAATTTGAGTCCATTTGGAAAATTTTATCATTGCTTTTTTCCCAAAAATTTGTCTGGGAGTTAACTAACTTTAGGTTCACTTCTTAATACTTCATAGACATGCTATAATACTTATATGATATATTTTAAGGCCTTACAATAAAAATATATACTTCTAAGATATATTTGCGAAGTGTGTGAGTTTCTGCAGATTATTAATTTAATAATAATTTTAATATAGAATTTAAATAATTATAAATTGACAAATAATTAGACGAGCAATATATTAATAACTTTTTCTACATATTTTTAAAAGTAAACATCTTTTATGCGGACCAGGCCAGTATCACTAATCTGAGGAGGACGTTTGATCAAGACTTTTTAATGCATTTTATCCAGAAGAGATTCATTCTGTGTTCTTACACGTAAACATACAAGTGGGATTATAAAGACTGCTATATTATAAAACCAAAACTAAAAATAAAAATGAAATATTTAAATAAATATTTTTATTAAATTTAAAAATAAAAATAAAATGAAAATGAAAACAAACAATAATAATTCAACTAAATTACTTTTTATGAATTTTATAATTTTAAAAAACTGAAAAAAAACAAGAACGTTTTTTACAAAATTTGAAAATAAATATTAAAAATATAAATATAAATATATTAAGTACTATTCTATTTTATTTTACTGTTTTATAATTTAGTTTAATATTTCAGTACACATTTATTTTTGTTTATTGAACAGCGTTCGGTAAAAATTCATATTTTATTTATATGATGAGAATAAACAATAGTCCTAAAAAAAGACAAGTTTTATTTAATTAAATTTTGAATTAAATTTCACTACATTAACTAAAAGTTAATAAAGTAAATAAATTTAATTAAATCAAAATTTGTATAGCGTGTGGAGTGTGGACTTAATAAATTTAATTAAGTCAAAGTTTGTATTGCGTGTGGAGTTTGGACTTTTGGTGTCTGAGAATGATCAAAGTGGTCCCGACTCGGAAAAACTCCAGCAAACGCATCCGTTAACATAATTTTAACATGGACACCACCACCGGCACTCTCATCCATCCCTGTTTTGCCCAAACCCTGAAACAGGGAAACTTAAACCCAAACAGTCAAACTATCCCCTTTGGTCTGAGTCGTAAGCGGCTAGAGTATTGTGAATGCAACTATCCCCTTTGAAAGACTCACCCACCATAAGCCAGGTGTGCTATCCGGGTCGGATCCGGACGTAATCAAGGCAAAGTTCCGGAGAACCGGATGGGTTGAATCTTTTGATACAGCCTTCGATGGGGGGCCCAGTGTTTGCAGGAAAAGTCAAAGCATGAGGAACAGAGGATTATAAAACTAAAAATCATCTGATCCTACAAAAGAGTACCATATTATAAAACTAAAACTAAAAATAAAAATTAAATATTTAAATAAATATTTTTTATTAAATTTAAAAATAAAAATAAAAACGAACAATAATAATTTAACTATATATATATATATATATCAAATTTTATTAATAAAAGAGATTAAAGTCACGAGAGAGATGAGAAAAGGCATCGATAATGTTGAATCGTTAAAATCCTGTTGGAATCTTGAGAGAGGAAGTTGGCTAGTGGTAGCAAAAGGCCCTATCAAAAGTGAATCACGACGCGAAGCGAAAAGTGTTTTTCAATTTGGTTGCTGCGAGTAAGGCGTATTCTTGTTTAGTAGGTATAAAAAAAAGGAGGTAGGCATGGAATGAAAGATTAAAATTAGTAAGAGAATATAATTATAAGGTTATTATTTTGATTAGTAATACCTAATTCTTCTTTTAATCTAGAAGAATGGATATCATTATTGTAGAGGAATGAGTTAATTAATTATATTATAATTAATTAAAATATTATTATTAATTAATTAACTGCGATATAATTAATTAAAATATAAATATTCATTAATTAAAATATTATTAATAATTAATTAACTACAATATAATTAATTAAAATATAATTCATTTATTAATTAAAATATTGTAATTAATTCATTAATTAAAATATAATTAATTAATTAAAATATTATTAAATAATTAAAATATAATTAATTAATTAGTTACAAAATAAATAATTAAAATTAATTACAACATTCTAATTAATCAATATATTGTAATTGATTAATTACAATACAATTAATTAAAATATAATAAATTTTTATTTCTTAATATTTTTTACAAATCAACCACTGTCAATGATAATAGCAATCATTCATTCCTTTTGACCAACCGTTATAATTATAATAATAATATTTATTCTCATTCTTTACTGTACTCATTCTCATTTTTATTACTATTCTTCTATACGAATCAACCGCTTCCTAAACCTCTTCAATTCTATGCGTCGATGTATAGGCAACTTGGCCCTACAAAAGACTACATTGAATTATTGATAGACAAGCATTTACGATTCGAGCAAAATCAATGGAAGGATAAGAATATCATCTATTTCGGTAGCTAGATTAGTTAACGATGAACAAGTCAGAATTTTCTCATAAAAAATGGTCGGATTGGACCCCCATTCAGGTTCGTTATGTGTTGGCAGTATCCTAAAAAAGAGTACTATATTAAAATTTTATTTTATTATTAAAATTTAATTAAATAAAATTTATTAAATAATTAATAATATTATTTTTATATAATTAATAATAAATTGTATAAATTAATGATAAAGTAATAAAACTTTTACTAAAATTTTTATTATTTTAAAATAGAAAATATATAAAAAAATTATTCTTTAATTGTTTTTATATATTTCTATATAAATAAAAATATAAATAAATTATTTTTAAATATAAATCACATATAATAGAATAGAATAAAATAAAAATTGATAAAATAATTAATAATAATTTTTGATATAATTAAAAATAAAATAATAAAACTTTTATGAAATTTTTAATTATTTTAAAATAAAAATATTAAAAAATTATTTGTCACGATTGTGAAGTGAACCGTGACTTTTAATTGGACATGATTTAAGTTTTAAAATCACAGCGTTAAACTTCTTGTAACAATCATTTTAATATTAGGGGTATAATAGTCATTTATTATACATTACATTCTATTTCATCCATTTTCTAAACAACATTTCACTACTTTACATTATGAACCCTTCCATCCCTCCCAAATAACTTTTCACTATATTTAATACATGACTGAACCCATAAGGATTTGTTTTGTTGTTATATAACTATTAGGATTTGTTTTTGTTTACCTATTATATTAGGATTTGTTTCTATTTATCTATTCTATTAGGATATGTTTCTATCTTAGTTTATTTTAAGTTTCCTAGTTAGGAAGGTTTTCTTATCCAGAAAGAAAATTGAAATAAGTTAACTCTATAAATCCTTTTCACACTAGAATTAGAACTCTTATGTACCATGTTAGGCATATAAAAGGGAAGATTCACAGATTTTTAGGCACCTCGAAAACATTACTTTAATAAAATTCTTGCAGGAAATTTTTCTAAGAGAGAGTGTGTCTTCTTTTGTTGATCAAGTCGAAAGTTAGATTAATAAAATAAAAGGTTTAAAATTTAAAAGATTCAATCGGTATTAGAATGTCATAAAATTAATTAAGAACCGAATAAAATTAAATAATTTCAAACATTATTGAAGGAGATTGTCCTTACCTTAAAAAATTGAAGTTTAATTGAAAAATTAAATTGTTAAACGAAAATTAATTAGTTTGTTTTAATTTATAAAACTAATTAGTTTATGAAAATTGTTTAATTAATTAATACACTGATTTTTTAATATTAAAAGTAACTAAAGTAAATCAAACTAAAAATTTGCCTGGTATAATTAGTTAATAAAAACTTTTTAATTAATTAACAAACTTTTTGGTTTTAAACAGTAAATTATTAAAGTAAATCGAATCAAAAGTTTAAAAATTAAACTAAAATTTGACCCATTCAAAATTTTTCCATTTGAATTGTTTGAACATATTTTTCCATTAGACACTGAGGCCATTGGGTGTGCATGAATTCCAAAGTGCCTATAGAGAGTCACACCAAATCTACTTTTAGTTTTAAATTAACATTCAAACATAGTCAATCATCTATGGTTGTTTTATGAAGTTTTCTACACTAATTCATCCAATCCAACTTTGGAGGATGAAAGATCTTGGTATTTCATCTTAATTATCAATGGAGGAATCTGAATTTATTGTAGATTACCCCATTCACATCTTTTTTTTTTAATTTTCTTTTCATTAGATGATCTTATGATTACATATAAATTAGTTTGTGAGTTAGGTCTTTGTTTAACTAAATCTCATTTTTTTAAAAATTTTAAGTTTATGCTCAATTTGACCTATTATGTGGTCATTGTTTTCAAAATTAAACTTGACAAGTTTTAAAAAGTTTAAAATTTAAGCTTAACACATAAGCTATATTTTAAAAACTTTTAATGATTATTTAATATATAAATAATTTATTAAAATAAGAATAATTCTATTAAGTTGACCTAAGATAAAAGTATAACTTCTTACAATAACATATACAAAGTGTTAATCATGACTTATAATTAAACTAAATTAGTATTATATATTATATATTCTATATTCTAATAAGAACTAAATAATAAATATTAATTAATTTTAAATAATATTAAAAAAATTATAAATTATGGTAATTTTAAGTTATATATTGTGTTGAACTTTTTGAATTTTTTAATAAAATAAATAAGAAATTTTAAATTTTAAATTTATTTAATTCTAAATTATATTAACTCTTAAAATTTAAATCCTTCAATTCAACAGTTTAATAATAGATATAAATAATAATAATAATACAATATCCATTACTCACAAAGAACTTGAACAAAAATTAAAATATTCCCTCAATAAAAATAAATATAAATAATAAGACAATATATGGACACAGGTAATCGAGTAAGAGATATTTACTTTCTTCTCTTTTTATAGATACATTGTACAAGGCAATACTTTCAATGAAAAATTATACCATTTTATCAAATTTATTGTTCATTATTGGTTAATTTAATATTTAATATCTAATTACCATATTTCAAACTTTAATTTAGCATATTGGTGCAACTCAACTTTACCTACCATCAAAATTTGACTTGGTGGTAATGAAGTAAATGTAACACCCCTTTATTAAACCTACAACAACGCACATACATGGCAACAAAATTCTTTTACAATTAGTCATGGCATACATTTTTATTCATTTATATGGACTGCCATCACGCATTTGCCTAGTCA
>JANZXR010000006.1:35419554-35450974 GCA_027575705.1 Erythroxylum echinodendron
TCGCCGGAGGTTGTTAAATTGGTTAAAGCTCGAGTCTTTGAACCTTTACCTGAATCTTTTCTACTGTGATCAAGAGATAGGCTGTTGTTATGCCTCCACTGTCTGTTACTACTGGTTCTCCGAGCCTGAACAGCGTCGTAGAGATGGTCGCCGCCGATTTCGCCTAACCGAACGCTAGGTCTTCTCTGTCGTTTCGAACCGACGGCTTCGGAGGAAGTAACCGCGTTAGAAGCGCCGCCGCTGCCACTACCGCCGATGCCGTTCAGATGGCCCTCCGGTGGCTGTATCTCCGCCATGAATGACGACAATCTCAAGATCCAAGAAACGCCTTTTGCTAATAATCACTATCTTGGTAAGTTAGTTCGTTAATGTCTGCCTCAATACGCACATGTATAGATACAGAGAGACACGGAAGCTAAGAGAATAGCGTGGTGGGAGAGTAAATCGAAGAAGTACGGGAAATGAGTTCCAGCTGTGGAGAAGCCAGCGTGCGGAGGTTATGTGGGTGTTCGACACGTGTCCTTTAGTTTGGGGGATATGAAAATGCTCATATTTTATATGCGTAGAGGCGAATCTCTCTCCAATACCCATACGAGGAAAGCATATTAAACGACAAGAAATGTGATAAAAACGACTACTCTTTTTCTCATTGCTTTTTTTTCAACTTTTTGGTTGAAACAAGGAATGAAGTACTTAAACTTAGCTAGTACGAGATTGATGACAAGCTAGAAGAAGGAACTCATTCTATTACAAGATTAATGATTGCAGTACTACATCCTCGACATTTTCACCTTTTCAACCGTAGGTCAACCAAAAATTATCTAGGATACAAAATCAACAAAATTTTGAAGACAAGAATTTCAAGGGCAGCAGGAAAAAATATCTGTGCTCTCAAACAATCATCTGCAGCCTCTTTCTCCGTTAACCTAGAGTGCAGTGTTATGTTTGACTCATTAACAGAACATGCCCACTTGATCGGCTTTCTATAGGTTATTATGTGCCTTGCAGATTCAATCTTTGGGCAAAATGCAAAGCAAACCATGCTCAGGACTGTGCTCCAAAGGATACATTGTTGTGCCTCTCACAAACTTTTGATGATTGACAGCAGATTTTCGAATACCTGAAACAGCTATAGACTTCCTCTTGATTTGCTTCTTTGTAATGGAACAGGAACGAAGTGCGTCTTCAGATCCTGCTCCCGCCCTCCTGTGAAGAGAGCGTAAGTGGTCCATCAGCTTCTATTTGACAAAGACCTAACAATACCTACTCAGAAGCAGATCGACTCTATTATGAAGTCACTATAATCAAAGGAAAACACACCTAGCGACAAGCATGAAGTTGCAATATTAATCTAATAATATAACATGGATGTAGGTATCAAGGTGTCCGACATTGCTAGTAGGAGTTCTTTGAACTCCCTGAATGTTCTATCGAAACCATAGCATTTGTTTCTGGTACTTTTGGGCTCAAGGATTATCATATAAGATAAAAAGTAACTATAATCTATTAAATATGCACCTTTGATACGATAACAGCTAGGAAATGAAATCATAAGCCACAAAATAAAAAGATCTACCTTAACAATTTCTCTGAGGCAATTCTAGCAGCTCTAATTGTCTCTTGGCTTGGTAACCAATGCACAACACGGTTTGCCTCAGCTCGCATAGGAGAATGGATTTTGATAAGCTAGAGAAAAACACAAGGAATGTTAGACAGCATGAAGATAATCTTTTCACATAGGACAATATGCCTATACTATTGAACAAGAAACATCTTTAATGAGTACGGCAGGAGCTGGCGTGGAGCTGGTATCAAAATGTTAATGCTTTCCTAGATGTAAGACAATAGCAATAAAAAATTAATCTCACTTGTTAAGGAGAATTGATGATGACTATCAATTCCTTATGTCAGATAATATAATCCAAAGTTTTCAGAGACAGAGAATGCATGTATGAAAGAGAGACGAGATTTGTAGGCTTACACCCAAGCATTCCATCAACTGATAGTAAGCCCTCCCAAGCAGAGGAGTATGCCCTTTTCGAGATTCTGAAAAATACCTTGTCCTGAAAGAAATTTTAAATCTTGCTGGTAAGATAAAGTCATAAAAGTTGTGCATACCAAATATTTCGGAGATATTAATACTTGAAATAGGTTTATACCATTCTTTATATCCTGGATCCACTGTGAAACCATACATGTCCACTGTCTCACAAACAGAGAGAGCAAATTCAAGAGCCTTTAATCCAGTTCCCTTTGCTGCTGCTCCGAAAGATGTACCTAACATGAGATATATTGGATTGTTTATTGGAATTTCCTGCACAAGAAAGATGTAAACTATTAGCATGTTAACAGCTACGAGAAGAAAAAAAATACAGAAGAGTGACTTCCAAACTGTTGGTAAGATCTAAATTTCAGATTGACTTCAATACAAGGGATAACTAGTATATATTTTACATGACCTGTAAGTTTAACTAAGTGAAGTAAAGGGGCACGGAAAGAAAACACAAAGAACGTAAGTTTAACTAAGTGAAGTAAAGGGGCACAGAAAGAAAACACTAAGAATGTTTGACGAAGTGCAACACAGAACAGAGAAACATAAAACCATAATTTGCAATGGTTTTACTTATGCCAGATAAGACTGACATAAAAAGAATAAGGACATGTAAAAGCATGATAAAACCAAGTTATATAAGAGCTAAACATCAAACCTACAAGATCAATTTCAAAGCAAAAGTTAAAACTTCTAAACAATTCTTAGCTTCTAAATCACATGCACAAGACAATTTGCTCTAGTGAGCATATGTGAAATTTTTTTATTTATATCAGCTTTTTCCATTTCCATTTCATTAGGAGAAAGATAAAACCTATGGAAATACTAAGTATAATGTAACAAACCCGAATCATCTTGCTCATGATGTCATGTATTGTTGTTTTGACTATCAAGACCTCCTTCCTTGTTTCTGCAGGATTTACCCAATGAGCATTACTTTAGTAAGATGTGAAATGTCTTGAAATAAACAGACCAATGCGCTTACCATCTAACTCTACAACTTTATCAAGAGCTTTGGCAGATCCTCGATTAAGGAGACGAAATGTACTTTTCTGGCCCACATATTCTGTAAAGTTCTGCAAAACATATTAATAAAATCAATAGACACGGCTGAAGTGAAAGAAAGTAGAAGGTTGCCTACAACATATACAAAACAACTAACCTGGATGGGCGCACCATTCTCTCTCAGAACAGCATCATAGCTGTCTATTTCCTTTCCAAACCTTGTTTTCAGGAGATCTCCTGAATTACCGATAACAGCACATCGGTCAAACTGCCTTGGTATATAAGGTGGTGTTTCCGGAAGTACCAATGAGAGTTTCTCCATGCATAATGTTTTATTCTGACAGCGATTACTTCAGCAAACAATAGATGAAATCCGTCAATAATTGCTGCTTAGATATTAATAGCTTAAATAATTCAATTTAACTAGTGAAGATAGAAACTAGTCAATTAAAGCTAAATAATCATTCTTTTAACTACAAGTTAGTAGTAAGACGTACAGATTTACTCCTTTGTTAATCCTACGCCATGCATAGTCCTCCCATCCATTTGGTAAAGCTTCAATGTACTCCCTGGTGAGTATCGTAGTACTGTTCCGCACCTGACAATCACTCACTAAATAATAAGTCAATTATCACTATAACTCAAGTCCAGAGAGAGCAAGATATGAGATAAACTACAGAACAAATTTAAATCCATGGTAGACTAGTGACAAATAGGAACAGAAAAGATTAGCTCACCTGCTCCCATGTAGCAACAGCTTCACAAATGTTAAATTCAAAGGACAAACCTTCAAGTTCCCCAGTAGTTGGGTCTTTCTGTTTACATGTAAATCGTCAGGCAAAAGTTAAAACAAAGAACTCGATTATATTCTTATATACTAAGTTATTAATTTATGTACTGAACCATTTTATTTTTCTGTGGAATAGGACATGAAGAGCTGCATTTTCAGCAGAATTAGCAAAATACTTAAAGAAAGAGCCATACCCACATAGGCACAGTATCACTGGGGAATTTCATGATGATCTGACAGCTATCCTTGCCAGTGACAGCTTGTAAACCTAGTCCATTTGCTCTCTGCACCATTAAAAACAAAATGAATCAAACCAAAGCCATTGTTTCACATCAGACTGCCACTTCAAAATTATACACTATGATGTACCGATCAGTTCAAACCAAAGATCCAACCTTTACCATTTGTTTTTTCGCAGATGAGGAAAAGAAAAAAAATTACCACACACTTCTTGAAACTACTCTGTAGAGATTGCAATGCATCCACATCTTCGTTCGATAATAGTTGGATCTCATCAACTACACCTCCTTCAAACAAAACAAAAGAAACCCACCAAAATAAACAAAAAAAACATCTTCATTCATGCAATTCACAGGCATTCACACACACATACTTACCTTGATCGGACACGCCGGTGATGTAGTTGAGAATCAAGAAGAGTCCAGAAACTGAAGCAACTAACAGGCCCCACTGCAATAGCTTCATTTAAATTGTTAATATGAGCAAGTCACTACTCGCCTCTGATGTGCAACGGATTTGGGACTTGAAGAAGAAGGCGAAATTATGGCGTTTTTTCACTAACATCGCCATTTCAGAGTTGCTCCAGAACTGACTTTCATTGCATCTGAGCATCTCCCATAAGACGACGTCGTGAGGTAGTATTGGGCCAGAAGTAACAGGCCGGTCTGTTCTTTCTTGTTTTGATATTGGGTCGTACTTTTTACTGTTAAGAGTGCTAACCCTAATCAATAAGGTTTGTTTGGTTATGGGCCACTGTTCTTACTTTCTCCATCATCTCTCTCTCAGACGAAAGAGAAGAGAATGCATTTACAAAGAGAGAGGAGGAAGAATCTGTTTGCTGCTCTCTGGCCATTGTCTGAGAATATGATACCCGTCGATGGATCTTCCAGTTTCGTCTGTTCACCGTTCCTCTCTCTTCACTAGCTCCTGGTATTCATCTCTCTCTCTTTCTTTCAATTAGGAAAAAAAAAAAGCAAAAATATTCAAATGTTTACATGGTGAGCGGTCAGTACAGTGAGATTGGATGTGGACGCCATTGTCCTTTCTTCTTCTCAAAGTATCCGCCCGCCGATGTTTAATATTTGTTTATTACTTCAAAAATTAAATTTATGACTGTCACGTTGAATTCAGAACGTAATGAACTAGAAGTCTAGATCAAGCCAATCCTCAAAATTAATCATTTCACTGTTAATCATTTCAAATGGATAATGAATGCATTGTAGTGATTGTAAGAGCATTTGATCAATCAAATATCAGTGTTCTTTGCGAACACGTTAGTTATAGTTTAGTTATAGCAATTTTCGGATCATCATCATCTCCCTCGACATTATCCACCTGCTAAGTTAATTGAACATTCATCTTCATCTAAACAAGGATCTGACAACGACAACGATGACGATGGAGTTTGAAATTAATGGCTTTAAGAAAGAATTCTACAAATTTCTAAATACTGCTTTCACTGGTTATCGCCCTCATCACACAAAAGGGATGGCATGATTGTCTTCCTTAATTTATCGATCGTGAAATTCTTAAAGGATTGAACCAAGAAAAAGGCCATGATTTTCTAGTTGGGAAAGATTGTAATAATTTTATTTAAAACAATTTAATTTGAAGTGTTATGTTTCTCTTTGACTAGGAAGAGTTAAAGGGAAGTGTAAGAACTGAGTTAAATCATGTTTGATGCATAACTTTGGCCTCATATGTGATTTGTTATATTATACACAATTATATTAGAAGGTTTAATGTAAATTTCTAATTTATAGAACTTTATTATATATAATTAATGTGCAAATTTCTTTAATTATATAAATATACATATATTTTATTTCTAACCATAATGAGAATTAATTAATTTTTAAAACATAATATATTATATTAAAAATAATTAACATAAGACTATAACCAAAAAAAGAAACAAGATAAAATTAAACATATTTTTATTTTTATTTTTATTTTTTTATTAACAAATTTTATAAGTTTTTATGTTAGAAACCTTAAACAAACATGTTTTTATTTTTTAATTAAAAAAGAAACAAAAAATTAAAATTAAAAATCACAACAGAAAAATAGAAGTAGAACTAAACAACACTTAATATAAATTTATTTTTTGTTAATTTATAATATAAAAGAGGATAGAAATTTCTGTAAGTAAATACAACATTTATTTTTCCTTTGAAAAACCATTAGCTTTTATTTCTATTAAAAATGAGTATAAAAAAGGGCCAACTTCATAAGTAGAAGAAAAATAAAAATTTAACAAACTCCTAGTTGCTTACCACCACCCAATACGCCCAAGCCTAAACTTGAGAGATTGATCTCACAAGGTTTCACTCAAGATTACAAGAATCCAAAGTGACAAGTTGCTATGGATGATAAATTTAAAGTTTTAACTTGTCTTGTTATTCGGCCTACCTTTATTTAGGCAATTCTCATTATTATCGCCTCCAAGAATTAGCATATTCATCGATTAGACTCTCGATGAGAATGTTTATAACTCAACCTCATATATTCCTCAATAGTCGTAATCCACATCATGTTTGTCTCCTGCGTAATTTGCTTTATGGTGTCAAGTAGGTGTAAAAGAGATGGTTCCATTATCTTACGGAGCCCTTGATTTCTTTTGGGTTCCAAGCTTCTTAAATAGACCCCTCATTGTTTATTTACATTACTAGTAATGATATTTTAGTTTCTTTGATTTACGTTAATGACATAAACTTAACATAAAACAATACTAATTTGATCACGCAAGTCATTCAGGCTCTTCATGCTCAATTTATTATAAAGGATTTGTAGAAAGTATTTTAAAATTTCTATAATGTGGCTCATAGGAAAGTATAGTGTAAATTAATTTAACAGTTTTCTCGTAACCACAAAAGCCTTCTAGTATTAAGTGATTCATTTATATTTATATTTATATTTATGATCTTTTGTAAATTGAGGATGAATAGCTTTATAGATACCATAGACTATTTTATAATAATTAAGATGAAACAGAAGAATGTTTCTTTTTATTCTTTGTTTTCCATTCTCTCACTTCTTAACAAAGTAATGTTATAGTCTTCTTTCTTAAAGTACAGAGAAGAGTGTTACGAAGGAAGTAAGAAATTGTGAGTAATGGACTTGCTTCCTTCTAATTTCCTCGTCTCACAAGGGAGAATTATAAGAAATGATGTCTATGCATAAAAGCTTTGTCTGACTCTCAATATTGTGGGAGGCTGTAAAGAAAAGGCTATGAGAAGCGTCAAAATAAATAAAAATAATCTATAATAGTAAGGAAGCTTTGTCTAAGATAAGAAAAAAATGATCAACAAGCTCTCACTCTCATTTATTAACGTTCGGATGATTCAATATTTTGGAAGGTAGCCAATGTTACTAGTTTGAAAGAAGCATGGAATATTTAGAGGAGTCTTTTCGATATGTTGATAAAGTAACGAAGGCAAGACTTCAAACAATAATATGTGATTTTGAAGTTTTAAAGATGAAGAAATTCAAATCAAATTTGGATTATTGTACATGAGTGAAGGTGAGTGTAAATCAATTAAAGAGATATGGAGACAAATGTTCATGTTGTGAAGAAAATTCTTCATTTTTTAATTCCTAAATTTGATTATATAATGTTTGTCATTGAAGAGTCAACATATATAGACTCAATGACCGTTGAATAATTAGAGAGATCTTTGTAAGTCTATGAAGAAAATACTAAGAGAGGATAAGAAGAATCATTGGAGCATGTTCTCAAAGCTAAGACTACTTTAAACAATGATGAAGGAAAAAAGAATCAATTTAAAGGATGTAGATGAGGAAGAGGACATGGTCGTGACCTATACGGAAGACAACGAGGGAATGAAGACTACATAAGCAATGAAAAGAGAAGCCAACCATCATTAAGATGGCATGAAAGAATAAGAGGACAAGGACGAGGCTACTATTCAAATATAAATGAAAGAGGTACAATAAGTTTGAAGTTGAGTAATTTAATTCTCATAAAATTGGTCATTATTTTTGGAGATGTTGTAATGCCACTAATAGTATTGAAGAAAACGGTAATTTTATTGATGATAATAAAGAAGTTGAAGAGTTAACATTGATGTTGTTAAGCATCAAAGAAGAAAACTGTGTTGATAGTATGTGGCATTTGAATAATAGTATAAGCAATCACACGTGAAGATACAAAGGCAAATTCTTAGAGCTTGATAAGAAGATAAGAGGCAATGCTTCCTTTAAAGACTAGTCAAAAATATAAATTAAAGGAAAATGTTAAATTCTCATCTATTCTAAATATGGTAGTCACAATTTGATCACCGATGTTTATTACGTGCCTAAGTTAAAAATAATATTTTAAGTTTAGGCCAATTGCTTGAAAAGGGGTATGAAATTCTTATGAAAAATTAAAAAATTTAACTTCAAAATCAAAACTTTAATTTAATTGCTAAGGTGGCTATATGTCAAAGAATAAGATGTTGAAGTTTAACCTCAAAACAATTGAAGCAAAATGTTTGAAAGTTGATTAGTAAGATGAAGCATGGCATTGGTTGAGAATTAACCACTTTAAGTTTTGGAGCTCTCAAAGTTAAAGTTACAGGACAAAGGAAGTTGACAAAAGGGATGCCTTTAATTAGCCATCCTAATCAATAGGGATGGCAATTCCGGCCAGCGGTCGGTGGCTCATTCATTGTTTTGAAAATGACATCGTTTTGTTTAAAACGATGTAGTTTTGAATTTTTCTTTTAAAAATAAATGGACAAGTCGGCCCGCAAGCACCATGGGAGAGGCCAGGCTAAGTCAGGCCTGACCCATTAACATGTCTATTAATCAATTATGTGAAGCATTTGTTCTCGGAAAACATGTTAGGAGAGTTTCCTTAAAAAAGCAACATCAAGAGTAACCGGTCCTTTTTAACTTGTGCAGGCTGATGTGTATAGACCAATCAATCAACCTTCATTTAGTAAGAAAATAATTATTACTTTTTATTGATGATTTTAATAGGAGAACTTGAGTTTATTTTCTTTAGCAAAAATTAGAAGCTTTGTTGTTTTTAAGAATTTGAAGCTGCTTGTAAAAGAAGAGAGTAACTATAAAATCAAAACTTTAAGCTCTGATCGAAAATAAAAATTTACTTCCAAAGAATTTAATGATTTTTTTAACAAATCATGCATCCATCATCCTTTAACTAGATTGCCATAACAAAAAATAATAGTCGAGATACAAAATAAAATGATCCTTACTATGGTAAGATGTATAATAAAAGCCAAAAATATATCTAAGGAATTCTAGACTGAGGTTGTTTCTTGTGTAGTGTACTTGTCTAACCCTCTCCAACATCAAATATCAAAGATCAAAGCCCTTTATAAGCATAGAGTGGAATAAATTCTAGTGCATATGATTTGTGAGTTTTTTAAAAGCACTATATATGCTTAAGTGCCACTCCAAGAAAGATCTAAACTTAATAATCAAAGTGTTAAACATGTCTTTATTGGATATGATTCACATTCTAAAGGATAAAAATTATGCAATCCAAACAATGATAAAGTAGTGATAAGTCAAGATGTTAAATTTGATGAAAAAGTTACGCGGAATTAGGAGGCTCGTTAAGAGAAAATTAAAATTTTCTTTCATATTTTAGAGAAGAAGAACAACACGAGACCAAGTTGCTTGTACAATAAATAACTTTACCTCCTTCCCCACTTCAGTTACCTTATAAAGGAAGTTCAAGTGGGAGCTTAAGGAAAAAAAATATATGTTAGACATTTATGCAAGATCCGATAAAGTTATTCTTGATAATGATGAATTGTATTGTCTTCTTGTATATAATGAGTTGTTAAATTTTGAAGAAATCATGCCAGATAAAAGGTGAAGATCAGCCATGGATGGAGAAGACAATTAAAAAGAATTATATTTGGGAAATAACAACTCTTACTAAGGGGCCCAATAACAACTCTTACTAAGGGGCCGTTGAAGTCAATTGGGTATACAAGATGAAGAATGCTCATGGAGAAGTAAAAAAAACAAAGCGAGACTTATTGTCAAAGGATACAAGCAAAAGTATGGAGTCAATTATGGTAATGTTTATGCAACTATTGCTTGAATAGAGAATATTCATTTACTCATTTCTTTAGCGGATTAAATAAAATAGAAATTTTATCAATTAGAAGTAAAGTCGGCCTTTCCTTAATTGTCATCTTGAAAACCAAGTCTATGTTGAACAACCATTGGGTTATGTGATTAAGGAATAAGAAGAAAAAGTTTTAAGATTGAGAAAAACATTACATAGATTTAAGCAAGTACCAAAGGCATAGAATAACTACATTGACAAGTATTTTCAAAACAATTTTGTGCAATGCCTTAATGAATATGCTCTTTACATCATAATTCATAACCATGGAGACAGTTTGCTTGTTTGTCTTTATATGAATAGTTTTATTTTCACTCGTAATAATTCAAGCTTGTTTGAAGAATTTAAGAAGGCTTTGTCACTTGAATTTGAAATAACTGATATAAGACTTAAGTCATCTTCCTTAGGCCTAAAGGTGAGAAAACGGAGGAAGGAATATTCATTTCTTAAGAAGGTTACCCAAAGAAAGTCTTGAAGAAGTTTAAAATGATTGATTGTAATTTGATAAACATACTTATGGAAATTGGACCAAAGTATGAAGATAGAGAAAAACAAAATCACATTGTTTTCAGAAGTTTTGTGAAAAGTTTGAGATATTTAACACATATACGGTCAGCAGAGAAGAACATGGCGGGTTACTTTATAGTTTTGTAGTCATCTACATGTTCAACGTCACGAGGAAGAGTAAGAACCATACAATGTCTAGATGGTAGTGGCGATGAAGAGGACCACCTGATCAAGTTTCTGTGGTGGTATGAATCAGAAAATGGACCCAAAACCAAAGACTGGATGGTAGTAACTGCGTTGCATGCATGCACGCAACTGCTTCCTCTGGTGCCAAGACACGGATTTGTAGGAATGGGTCGTCCAGGAGACATACCTCTGCACATACTTTGGTCCCTTTCTCAATAAATTTGGTACTTCTACACTGTTCAACACGGTGAAAAAAGTTACAGGAGTGCGATTGCTACGCCTGTCCTGTTTCACTTTGGAGATATATTGGACCATATCGTGTCAAATGTAACCATATCGTGTCAAATGTAATTAAGAGCAGGCAAGCAAAATGCAGGATAACTTAACAGCCCAAGACACTATTTTCCGGAGTCCCTCGGAAACTTGACCTAACGTACACTCATCCAGTTCGAGATTTTAACGATGTAAACGTAATTACAATGAATTACAGAAACCTTCGATCGTCTCAGATGAAGATTATTGGGTCAAGTTCAAAGCATACTTTCGAAGGAATGTGTTAGATAGTTAATGACGTGAGACTTGGCTAATTAACCTAGTGATGGTTGGTGTATGGACGAAGGAAACACCATACAATGGAGAATCCATGTTGTCTGAAAGCATGAAATGAACAACTCAGGCATTGGTCGCAGAAATCACCGACTCGTTGCTTACTGTTAAGTTGGTAAGTAGGGAGGAGATCATACTTTGCTCTTGGTTGGTCTTACTTCACTTCCCACTTTTTATTTTTAATTATATTAAAAACAAATCATAATTAACATATTTTAAATAAATTATTTAATAAATATGAACTCGCAAATCCTACCTTTATTTATAACCAATTTCTTTTGTTCTAGGTTGAGCTACTTGCTTCGACATGAATGGAAAGAAACAGAACCACTGCCAGGGAACGCATGTTCATAATCATTGCACAAACAAAGATTGAAGCTCAAACCAGGACTGTTCATTTTCCAAACTAGTTCGAACCTGAAGTTGATTGATGGGTGGAATCTTGCCCGTGGTGAAATTGTTCAATGACGCCATTTACTGCCGAAGACATTGCAGCCAAGACAAGGACGCGACATTAGCGGCTGGATTTGTAAGAACTAAGAATTGACATGTAATTCATTTTTTACTTCGTAATTGTTAAATTTCTTCTTCTTCTTTTTTTTTTTATGTACATTAGGGATTTCGGTTTTGTCGGACTAATTTTAAACCCCTAATAATTACACCCTCAGAGTCTTAGAAAAGGGTAATCTGGAACTCCAAGGTCCCTCAGATTCCTACGTAGCTTGTAGATTTCTGCACACAAAGAGTTGTCACATACTGATTGATCGGCTACTGATTGATCACTGGTTCCTATTCAACATCAGGTTCCCATCAGCCCCAGATTTCTAGTAGCTCCAACTCTCACATTGTCGCTGGAAGCGAGACATCCGCAATTGATCCGACCAATGAGCATTTTCAGGGCACTAAAGAATCATCAACAAAAAATTCCCCCTCTCTCCTCTTTGGATGACTCGAATTCAAGACCTCTTAAAAAAAAGAGACGTAAGTGAAAAATTGAAAATATTAGGCACTCCTACTTGTATGTAAAATTTCTTCTTGTTATTATAACTAAATTCCAAACGCTCATAAGCCTACACTAAAGAAAACCTCAAAAGTAAATAAACAATCATCTCACTTTCTAATAGGTGATTCCAAAATGTTGTTTAAATTTATTCCAGGTAAAAGTTACATCTTTTTCACTAAAATTTAAATTTAACAATAATATTATTGAGTGTTTAAATAAGTTTTTTATAATGATTATTATTTTAATTGATTTTTAAATAGGCAAATTACTAATTTATGTGAGACTTTCATTAATTTATATCTCTATGATATAATATACCTTTAAAAATTTTAACTTATGTTTAAATAAAGATTAATAAATTCAAATTTTATAATTCTAACATCTTTACCAATTATATATAATTGAAAAACAATAAATCAACATTGTTATTAAAAATTTTGAAGTCCTATAGGACGTTTGTAGTATATTCATATTTTAATTTTGTAATTATTAATTAACTTCTAATTAAATATTTTAATGTATATTTATTTGCAATTCAAAATTAAGTTATTGTTAAAATAATTTACATAAACTATATTTAGTGTTAAAAAATTATAATATAAATGGTTGAATTGAACACTATAATTGTTAGGATCAAACTTAAAATTTTATGAAATCCTTAAAAATAAAACACACAGTTTACCTTTTTTTTATAATGTTAATAAGTTTGATTCCTTAACTCATTTTATTCATCATTTGTAGTATTAAAAAATAAATTTGACACTAATATTTTGAAAAAAACAAATGTCAAAAATTTAATAAGTTTTTAAAGAAATTTATTAACCTGTGGAATATAATCAAAAATTCAAGTAAGTGTGATTACTAATGCAGCCCCTTAGGAGGTGGTCGAGTTGGTGCAGTGAGGAGACATAGGGTCAAAAGGTCTTGTGCTTAAATCCCTTTATATACACTCTTTCGATCGAGCCTGTCGTACAGTACTTGCTTAGTGCAAAGTACTTAATTGACGTGAATTGCAGGCTACTACGTCAATCTGCAGATTTATTCAGTGCGCATTTATAAGATAGTGACTACAAGTTCTTCCGCTTAAAAAAAAAGTGATTAATGATGCATATGATTTCAAAGAATCTGTATACATTTATATGTTAGACAGCCAAAAACTAAAGAAAATAAAAAAGAAATTCTGAGCCTATCTTGACCATTTTCATTTTCCAAACCGAAAAAAGATTGGCACAGATGGGAGTGTAAATAAGGTACTCGGAAGACCCATTTTGTGTTGGGACGTTGGCAAGTTAGGACAAATACCACATGTGTATTCATACCATAGAAGCCAACGGGAAACATTCAGAAACCAAAACATGAATCAGATAAGAAGTCCCCTAATACTGCCTTCCCCTGCCACCTTAAGAGAGTTCCACTCTTGTCGTGTCGAAGAAGTACTTGATGTATGTATTGTCGAGATCAGATCCTCTAATCAGTTTCAACACAGCCATTAAATCTCATCCACACAGCCAAATTAAACAGAATAGGTTGAAACTCCCATACTGAAACAAAGTGCTCCAACCCATGTATTGTCTATCATGTTATCCATATCTCATTCTGAATAAATTAACCCATGAAAATTAGTAATGATAATATAGTTACATAACAACAATAAAAACTTATATATAATGAAAATATTTTAAAATTATTTAATATTAAATTTCTTCAAAATAAAGACTATTTTTAAAATATCTTTATTTATTTTTAAAAATAAATATCAATCCCTCTCTGATTCTAGTATTATAGACCTATAAAATTGTAGCCAACCTCCTGTTTTGTTATGTATGAGATTATAATAGGGAAGAAAAGTAATGAGTAGAGAGTAGAGACACAAAACAAGTGGGAACAACAACTCTCTTGAAGACCATCTTAGGGACAGCACATGACTTAGCAAACAAAGAAGATGAGGACATGACCAAAAATAAAATCAATGTCACCTTCATGGATATATCTTTGTTTATTATCTCTATTATTCCTTACTAGACAAAAGAAACACTGCAATTCAATTTGCCAAGAGGCCGGGGAGGGCCTTGCCATGCGGGTTTGCTCCTCCGTTGCCAGCCGGAAAGTGGTGGTGGGTCCCCGGTCGATCGATCGACTGGCCCCATCTTTCACCACCATAGGCTACACCATCCCAAACATGATCTTCACTACAATGGTCCCTCTCTCCAAATATGAATATGATATACATTTGTTCACGTCCTTATCTTCAAGTTACGAACTACATCTACACTAAGAACGAGAAAGTCAAGAGATCAGAGACATGCAAGCTGACGGGAAGATCTTCTTGTATTTGCATACCATTTTGTTGTTTAGTACAGGTACATTTGGTCGTTGAAACATAACTCCAAATTATGTTATGTCTAGGAATTAATGATCAATTACAGAAGAACTTATTACAAGACCTCTTTGCCTAGCATTTTTCATCAGGAAATGGTCCATGCATACGTACATACATACATAAACATTCACGGAACTTTAGCTTCGTTGTAGGTGTAGGGTATATTCTGTTAGCCATCAAGTCAAACTTTAATGGTGAGACTTCTTAGTCAGTGCAAGACGGACCAAAACTTAAGACAAAGGGACCATAAGTATACGTCGACTTACCTGGGCATTTAACTGAGATTTTAAGACATGCATTTCATGTTAATTAGAGCAATGTTAAGCTGGGTTTGTGGTATAGAACTGTTAAAACTTTATAATATGAAAAGAAAATGCAGCAGACACGTATCATGTTTTAGAGGCCTTGTCAAGTAGCATTAAACATCAGGATGGGTCATGCACGTCTATGTGTTATGATGATACAGTGAAGAAAATTCTCCAGGATATGCTCTCGTGGCAGAACTTCGACTGGAGTGAACCTGGAGCGCCATATTTTCGTGGAAAATAAAATGTTGGATTCATATTTCTGGATCATTGTGTATATATGAGGTGGACCGAGCCAAGTGGTGTCATTTCATGAACCTTAAGCTTTATGGAAAGTTACGGGGTTTATGTTATCTCTAATCTATGGACACTTGACACATCACAGGAAAAGATTTAGACGTTTTATATCAGAGCTTTGTTGTAAGGAAAGACGTTGTCTCTGTTACTTTAGAACATAACAGTTGTTCCAATTGAATTGGATGATCATACTCAGACGCAAATTTTCCTGGATTTTTAGGTACGTGGAAGCAAACAATTAGTTCGGCCTCACCTTTAATTTCTGGCCAAGTTCCAAGTTCTGAAATAAAAGACTAGATGATGTTCTTCCTAACTTGGAAAGTATAGCCGAGATGGCCAAAGGAAAATGGGAAGTTAATAAATGTCAATAATGCAAATGTTTGATGAACGATGAACATAGTGACCCAAGTAGGACTTGGAAATATATGGAAAAACACAAGCGCAAATGATCCCAAATGAAGAAAAAGATGAGTTGGTGAGCTACAATGTTGTTCCATCATTGCCAAAACTTCAATTTCTAGCATCATCCAGTTGGCATATCCAAGCAAGTAAGCAGACATGGTAAGTACGTATTTAGTTCTGCTTCACGTAGCGGTGACACCATATGTTAGAAGGACTGTGACCTCTCTGCCATCCAGTTTTCAACCACGTGGAATATAGAGATTGCCCATCTTGCCGAACTAAAGTCATACTGGTGGGCCTAATCTTCCATTGATTGATCATCATTGTTCAGCATTAATCATCCTCAGCTTTTACGATCAATGTGAATATTTAATGTGATATATGTTACTTTTTGAATGTGCTTTGAATAGTTGTAAAGGGACCATCTTCAATGCTTGAACCATTTCTAGAGGAAAACTCAAAAAGTTGTAAAGGTGAAAGGAAAAAGATCATACAAGGAGTAACTAGTTACTTCCAGAGCTAGCTGCCAGTTCTTTTTAAGCTGTGTGCAGGAGATGGGACAAGACAAAGTAAAACAAAAAGATTGAACCGTTTTTGCAATATTACTCAATTATGTAACATAGAACCTAAACATGTGGGCCAGGACTAGGAAAAGGAGGAGCACAAGAAGCACATGGATTGTCTGTGTCTACAGTAATTACTAGCAACTTAAAAACCAGAAAAAGGGAAATGAATGGAAGGTGTTAAAAGCTTTTGATAAGAAATAGTAATCATATCATTACAAATGATGGGGCAATCATTTTAAAGACATCTACTGATGTCATTACATAGGATAATGATGGATTAGATTTGGATTAACTGTTTTTAAGGTTCTAATGATAGTTTTGAGTTCTTTAACTTGACAGACAGGTGAATGGACAAGTAACTAGTATTTGCTGTCGCTTGTCATTTCATATGTAAAACAAGTACAAAGTCTTGTTTCAACTTTAAATTATTTCCTTTAAGGCAAAGGATTCTCCTAACTGCTTGCCTTAAAATATTGGATTGACGATTTCAATCAGCTACTACTTTTCAAATTGAGCATTCAGGTTTCAGATTTAGCATCCATGTCAGATTGTTTCAGGACTGAAGAACAATTTTGTTATTAGTTTAGCACACTGAAAGGTTAAATTGTTATTATCGAAGTTAGCTAGCTGCAACATGAAACTTGGAAGTGACATTCAATAGAGTGGTAAGATATGAAGCTGAAGGAAAAACAGATCCAATTTGTAGATGCTTTCTGTTAATACTGATTGCAATTTGCAGTAAATATCAACACCTTAAATGCCAAAACACTTGAAGATTCGAACAAAAGTCACCAGCAACAACTGCATAACTAGTCATATTAAGTTTAGTTACAGCATCAACCTAGCTAACCTCTCTCTCTCTCTATCAATACATAGTGAGTGAAAGGGAGGGGAGGAAAGAACAGTAAAAATAACTGTAATAACAGAATAACTGAATCCACAATAATTCAATCCCTCGAGGTTATTTAAATACTATGTTCTACATGGGAAAAAGTGCAGATTTACTTTGAATACTATACTCTCTACATGAAAAGGAGTGTCCTGTCTTAACAACCACACAGGAACCTTGGAATTTGTGCATTAGAGACTTGAGGGGGGTCAAATGGACAGGAACAAGGGATCTACGAAAAGATCTGGTCTTATTTGGTCGGTTGTACATGTTCTCTGTTTTCTCCATCCACTGATTTTGGCTGCCCTTTATTCATGTTTAGATTCCACTTAAGAACTCTTTACACTATCGCACTTGCAACGGGTGGGTTCAGCTAAAGAAGAGATAACCATCCTTTGGAACATATGCTTATAACACAAGTACTTTCTTCTCATCTTCCCAAGTCATCCTTTGGCTGGCTTTTTACACCTCCTTGCAAGCTGGAAATTAAAAATAAATTATTAGTCTAGGACATGAGTAAGAAGCACATATTATTTTGTTTGTCAATATATATTTTTTGTTTATTTGCTATAGTTACATGAGACAGAACATGGGGGCCGGATTACCAGATGCTCTTGTTTATTGTTTTAGTGAAAAGAACACAGGTCATGGCTGAATGGATTGAGAAGTTTCTGCCTTTGCTCCTCCACATCCCATAATAGACTACCACTATCCTGAGAGATTTTGCATTTGTAACTTGTCAAAAGATAATCTAACTTGGGTTATGGTTGATACTTAATCAGTGTTTTCTCAAGAAACTACACAGGAGGACTTGCATACCTTGGTGATTAGTTCACTGACACTAGCTCTTTGACCTTGAATTAAAAGTGAAGCTGAACTATCAATAAGAGGATAGTTATTTACAGTGGCAAAGTTGCTAGTAGAACTGGTGGCTAGAACAGTGGTTGCATCAGCAAAAGCTGCAGATTGGGTGGGGCTGCATTGTTGCACACATGGCGGAGGTGATTCAATGCCACTCAACTTCTGAAAATTTTTTCACAGATCACATCAGATTTAGTCTTGTATGTGTATTTAATCTTAAACCAGATAAGTTACAGACATTATTTTTACCTCAGGTCTGATTATGAAAGGATCTAGATCCATTCCAAAGTCACAGATCAAGGGATTAACAAAAGCAAGCTTCATGGACAGGAACTGGAAAAATGACAAGATATAATGGAGTTAATACTGATCACACCTCAATACAGCAACTACAACTTGTCAACGATACAGCTTCTTAATAGAAATTGTTATGTTTACCTCCACTTGATTTTGCAAGGACTGGACATAATTGATGATCTCATCCAACATTTGGGCCTTGCCAGTCACCTGTGCCACGTTAAGCTGTCATATATATAAATCAAAGTAAAGGAATAGGGAAAGACAAGATTAAGACAGGGAACTGAATAGCAACCTTGTCACAACCAGGAACAAGTCGCTGCAATAACTTCATCCTCTCACTGATCTTCTCTCTTCTTACCTGAAAGTTATTCATGGACACTGTTAATGAGACATGACTTGGTGGAATATTATGCTGGGACTTGGAAATATATGGAGTTTCTTGTATGGGAGCGTGAAAGTTTAAGGTTTTGCTGAAGAAAAATCACCCTCTCTGCAAGGCTGTGACTGTCTGTTGCCTGACCCCTCCTTGCTCTTACGTGAATGTAGCCTGTTGGAGGCTCTTCAGTAGCTTTCTTCTGATCCTTTTTCTGGGCTTCTGGCTGCTTCTCAGCTTCCGTCATAACATCATTACATTTCTTATGGTTCTTGCTTTTCCCTTCTCTAGCATCCTAATAAAAACACCAAAGATCAATGAACAAGCATATCATCATGAGATGGAATTCTTATGCGTGTATGGACTTAACGATGGCCTACCTTCGATTGAGCAGAGGTCAAGAATGACCTATTTGCATGCTTCCTCTTCTTGTTCATGGGAGTCACCTTCTGGGTGACTTGCTCACCACTTTCAAGCTTGTCCACTATAGTTGAAGAGTCTGTGCTCTGTTTTTTAGAAGTCTCAGTATCACTTACAACAACCTTAGAGTTGTGATCAATATGACTAGCTTCCTGAAATTTAGCATCAAGAGGAGTTCCATAAAGAGATCCAAGAGGGTAAACTTGATGAAAGCAGTTGTTCTTGATGTTTTCATCATCCAATAAACCCGTCATGTTCTTAATAACAGACGTGTTTTGCATGAACACTGAGTCCAGAAGAAAAGGGTGGTAGTGTTGGTATGAAAAGGGTGACATTTGATGGAGCTTTGGGATTAGAAAATTGAAAGGTTTCAAGAAAGTGGTGGAAGAGAAAGGTGGGAAGATGATGATGGAGCCTGGAGGTTGGTGTTTGGAGGCAGCCAGAAGTAGCAGTCAAGAAAAGTCGTTCTGGCAATCTAAGACGGCCTCTACGTCAAGGCTATTTAAAGAGCACCAAAATCAAATATTAGTGTGAATATTTCAACATTCTTATCTTTTAAATAAAAATTTTGAATTTGAGTTTTAAAAATAAAAAGACCTATTTAACTCAGATTTTATTCTTTACAAATTAATCCGATACGAGTAAAAATTAGTTTAAATATAAATGATTTAAAAACACCATCTCATAAATGAGATCTTCTTAAAACACGTAGTAATTTAAAAAAAATAGCACAAAAATAGGGAAGTGAGAAAGAAAAAACGCCAAAATGCAAAAGTCCACGCAAAAGTTGCTTTTCATTTGACTGGTCTTGTCTCATAAATTGCTGCATCTCTCTCACCCTCTCAAAAATAAATGCTCAGAGAATAACATCTTGAATGGAAGGGACCAAAATTTTTTAATAAGAATATATTTAAAAATTGTACCCTAGACTTGTCCATTTCATCACTTAATGATGAACATTTTTACTTTTTATATATTAATTTAATAAATTATTTAACAAATCAAATGCAGGCATAATGTTCTCACAAATTTTTTTTAAATAAGTTTTAAAATTAAAAATGTAAAAATTATCTTTTTTTAATTAAGCTCGAGATTGAATTGTCCAAGTTTAGACTTGTCTGAAACTTAACTCTTATAAATAAAATGATGTCAATTTATTTAAAAAAGTTAAATCTCAAATCAATCTAACTCTAGTTTGACCCATAAATTTACTCATTAAAAATATCTAAATTTAAGTCTATGAGTCAGACTATTATCATCTATAAAATCAATATCTCAAACTAAATAATAATTTATTAATTAATTATTATATTAGATTACCTCTTTGGACTACAAGACAACTTTGAAGGTAGAATGGAAACTTACTTGTACAGAATTGGACCATCCAGACATTTTTCTCTCTCTCTCTCTCTTTTTTTTTTTTTGTGGGTACGGTGAATAATTCAGAAATTCAGAGAAGATACCTATGGTCCTATGCTTCTGCCAAACAATAATAATAATAATGGTTGATGGTAGTGGGATTTGATTTCACATGAACATGATACTCTTTTTGCTTCCTGCTTTGAAATAATAGTAGTACTCTTCCTTCCCTGCTTGTGCTACCTTTTCTATCTTTGTGTTGACTGGATAACATTGACAAAGTTTGATCCTTTTTTAATCTTTTTTTCTCCAATAAGAGAGTGCTTATCTATTTCGAAAAAAGAAAGTATTTAATAAATTCATAATTCAAAGTTAAATAGAAATCAATTTAAATAATAATTAATAGACCTCATCGGTCTTTTTTATTAATTAAAGATAAGGCTACGAAGTACTAAACTTCTTCAGACTTTACGTATTAGTGTAATTTTTACACTAGAATCCAAACCATTCCAACCCTTAGAAAAGTTTGGAGAGTTCATAAAATTAGATGCAAACCACTCTCAAACATAAACTATTGAGCTATTTCACAAAAAGTTGTGTGATCTTTTCATCTCAAGAGCAGAGAACTCAACTTTTTGGGATGGATAAGAACTCCAAAAAGCAAAAGGAAATCCAAGATTGGTAAGAAAACCCATATGTACTGCTAGAGGGAGTGGAAAGGGTCACGATCGGAGGAAAATAACAGAACTCCGATAAGAGTAGTCGTCGTCTCCGTGTGTACTTTGGCAATTACAGGCTTGGCAAGTGTACGTACGTTGCTAATAGTAAACTCAAACCGGTGTGTACAGAACGTAGGATGAATTTGGGCTATATGCTCGTCTTAGACGCTAAAGCCAGCTACCGAGAGGGTTGACCCTTGACATTGACCCAACACATTTTGTAATGGAACTCCACACACGCGTGGTTCGTACCCAAGTCCTAACCACAGAAGAAAAGCTTTGGCCCATCTCTTTCAGAATATATCTAATTTAATTTAGCTGAACAAAATGAAAATTGGGTTTTTATTTTATCCATATTCAACAAAAAAGGCTGATCAACACGTAATTTATGGCCTGTTTAGGTGTTATATTTAATTTATTAATTTGTAAAGTGATTTATTTAAAATATGTAATAATTTGTCACATTCATAATTAAATCAAATTTATTATATAGTTTATTTCAAAATATACTATTAATACATTATTTCGTGCTCTTACAATAGATTAGTGTTTACTTAATCTCAATTTAACTTATTAAAATTTAATTTCTGGATTTGGTTATTCATGTATCTAGTATGAAACTATGAATCGTGGTTTTTATATTTAAATAGTACTTGAGGTAAATGATAACAATTAAAACACTTAGAACTTTTAAAATAGTGACGCAATTATTGATTTGTACGCTCTAATTGTAGTAATATCAAAACTTATATATTTTATATCAATAAAAGTTATAGTTCTTATTGTAACATATAACATAAACCTTATTACGTGTTTCAGATCGTATATAAAAGAGTAAAAAAATGAAAGAAATGCGGAATACTTGATTTCGGCTCCATTATAACTTTTGAAGCAATTTTCGTGGCCAAAACGAGCTCCAATTTTTAAGGACCTTTCAAGAAAATCGTTCACCGATACGTGGTTAACGTCTTTCTACAGTTTTTTTAAAACATAAGCGTTTTTAACGAGTCAGAGAATTCGTATGTTTACGAATGATACGAGTAATTGTAAAAGATCTTAACCTTTATATATAGCTTCTATATCAGACTTTCTCATCACAGGCTCAATACAGATACAATCCACACTAATCGGAATCTATTTTCCTCTTGAACTTCTATCCATTGATTTAGATCATTTATTGGGTCACTTTATTACTTTTATCTTGTTAAATTACAAAACTTAATGGATAAGTTATTAAAAAACAAAAAATACAATTAAATATTGTCCAACTTTATAAGAAAAGTTTAAAAAGTGCAAAACATATTTTTGCTAATGTTTTCAAAATTGGACGGAAACTTAAATTGATAATACAAGATGTTTAAGGTTTAAAAGATTCAACTAATATTAGATCATCATAAAATCAGTTAAAGATTGAATAAAATTAAATAATTTGAAAATTAATTAAAATTGTTCTTACCCATACAAAAAATTAAAGTTTAATTTGAAAAAAGGAAATGGGTAAATGAAAATTAATTAACTTATTTTGATTTATAAAAAATGATCCGTTTATAAAAATTGATCAATAAATAAATAAATAAATAAAATTTTACCAATAAAAATTATTAAACTAAACAATTTGCCTATTTTAAAATTTTTATTATTAAACTAATCGTAGGGCTTACTTTTAAAACAATTATTTTTCCTTTAATTAAAAGACAAAAGCAAGATGGAAACAATTGTCCAGTAACGTGAATTCCCACGTTAAAATGTTTCCGTCATTGCTGCTACGACGCTTGACGGAGCCAAACCTCAGCCAATCAATGTGTGTGTGTCTCTCTCTCTCTCTCTCACTCACTCTCATCGTTAATTTTGTATTGTTTGTGCACCGCCAGATACGCCACCTTTGATCTAGCTCTAGGTCTGCTCTCCCCGCCGGCCACCTAGCAATGGCATGGCCTTTTTTAACACAATCATCCTATTTTCTTACGTCCGGAAATGAATACTAATTTTAAATAAGATAGTTATATAATAATTAAATAATAATATAGAAAAATATGAATAATTTTAATTAAAACTTTTAATTAGTACAATTAACTCATTTTTTACAAAAATAATAATGCCCACGATTTAAATAAATCAATAAGAAATTTTAATTTAATTTTTTATTTACCTCAATTCTCTTGTCATTTGTCACGTGTTTATATTAATTTAACTCGTTAAGTTGATTAAAAATAATAAATTCTCATTAAAAATAAGAAATTAAGACTTTTTTTTTTTTTTTAAGCATGGGATTCAAACCTTCTTCTTCCATTAATAAAGGGTCATCAAACTGAGTAAAACGAATTCCAGTAAAAGTTGGAGAACACATTGCTTGAGAAAACGTACCTAACCTAAGCAAGAAAACGTGTGGATCTTTGCATTAATTGATTCAGATCACTTGTTTGACTAAGAAGAGAAGAGGGACAGTTAAGAAACAGAAAAACAATATGATGAAGTTTATCTCTTTCACTGAACCAATCATAAATGAGTACAGAAGGATAATTTAATGTAACATCGGGATTAACATACGTGTTAACTACTTACTTGTGCAGAGGTTGCGGCCCCTACCCCTCCGTCCCCCAAAAGCAAAGCTGGTGGTCTTCTTCAACTATTTTTGGCTTTAAATTACGTGTCTGAAAAGAACCCTTTTCAGGGACGTCTCAGAGACATTTCTCTTCTATGAGTGTTTCAGCAGAGGTTTTTTAAAGAATCTGTAAAGTTTGATCATTTGTCTAAGTCAAGCTTATGGTGTCCTTTAGTCTCACTTTCAAGGCTGAAAACAACTACTCAGATTCTGTGCTTTAATGTCAAGTTGGCTCGTTATGTGTGTGGACATGGCTTTCTGTTTTCGCTAAATTTCTTCATCAACCTCCTTTAATACACGTCAAACTTTTATTTTAATTAGTCTGTAATAACACTATTTTATTAAATATCATTTATATATTTATACAAAATCTATTTAAATATATGAATAAGATTTAATAAAGCATGATAAAAACACGATAATCAGAACAAGAGATCTGATTCTTTTTAATACTTCCTAATCATTGTCATTGTCACATTCCCATTATCCTACTCGTATCATCTTGGAAGAAAATCCCAATCTAAAGATTGTTATGATAGATAAATTGTTTCGAATATCTTTTGTCTAAATTCTTAAATATATTTTAATTTTTATTTTGTAAAATTAAATATTTAAATATATCTTAAATATATATGTTATGATCAATGAATTGTTAATTTTTTTTAAATCAATACTTAAATTTTTTCTTATGTTTTGCTCAAGTATTCAGAAAAAATCTAATAGACTTTTGATCATTTTTTAAAAATATTTTATAAGAAAAATATTACTTTTGATTTTAAAAGTATGAAGAAATAAAAATAAAATTATATTCAAATTTTGTTAAATTTCAATATTATAAATGATGTAATAAAATTAATTTTAAATGGTCTTAAAATTTGACATTAATGATATTATAATAAAATATATAGTTATATATTTTTTCAAAAGTCGTAATATAAAATATTATAATTGAAATACAGTTGATAAATTATCAAAAGGAATAGGATATTCAAAATAATTTGTTCTTATTTTTTATGTAATAATGTTAATTAACCATTTGTTATCCAAGAAATTTGTATGAAATTTATTGGATTTGGTTGAATAAAATTATAACAACACATGAGAGCTATTTTATTCATATTTTAAAAAAATCATATTTTATATCATAATTTATATCTACTAGTTAGGGGTGATGTTGTGTGCTACTGGGCTTCTCCAAATCATGAATATTAGCGGGATTTATACGGAGTGTTATTTTTGTTGTTGTATAATTATAATTACAATATTATTATCACAATTTATTTAAGCCTACTTGCATTATCCCAAATATAATTTGTAAATTGTAATAAAAACTTGTTTCATATACTTGCATTTTTTTTATAAAAATACAAGGGAAGGCTATGTATATTATGAGTCTCTCCAAATTCCCACAAAAAGAGCAGTCTTATGTACTGAGTACGTTGAATTTATATAGATCTTTTTTAATGTTTCCAGCATGGCAGTAGTACTCCCTTTATAATTCAAGTAGACATGGTCCATTCAGATTGTTAAAATCAATATTTATTACTCATTAGTCTCATCCAACACTTTTAAACTATGCAAGTAAATAGTTTCCTGAATTGAACAACTCAAGACATCGTTATAAGGATTTAAATATTGGAAACCTAGTGGCTTGATTTGACTTCTAACAATATTTTAAAATAATGGTTCCTTTTATTTAGACCAAACCAAACTAAAGTAATATAAATAAATTCAATTTGATTTAGGTGGTTTGGATTAGTTTAGTATTTTAAATTTTAATATTACTTTAAAAGAAATAAAAAGTACATCAACATATCTTCAATTTTAATATAATATTTTAAAATTGAGAAAGGTATAGATACTCTTCTAAATTATATTTATTAAAAAAATCAACTAGATGGATAGTTTAAATAATTTAGAAATATTTTGATATTTTGTATGACAAAATTATCGATATTATAAATTCATAATTATTAAATTTTATATTAGTAATATTCTCTATGTTAAAATTTTAAAAAGAAGTTTAAATACAATGATAGTTAATTACTCTGTATTACACCAAAAATAACATTTTTATTGATTTTGTTTAAAAGACTACACAATAGGATATTAAAAAAAATAAAGAATTTGAAATTTAATATTCTTTTAGGTAAGAATTGGTTAAGCATTTAAGTAAACAAAAATCTTATCAATATATTTCTCAACTTCTATTGAAAAAAACAAATTTGATAGGAAGAAGAAGAAAAAGAGAAAGAAAATTAATTACTTAAAATATATTATCCTCTCAAGAGAATATTATGTTTAATATTTGAAATATATTTCATTTAAACATAAACTTTTTTTAAAAAATAAGATAATAATAAAAAATTAATAATACTAAAAGTCAAATAAAGTAGTGGTTTGTGTTAGGTTACAACCAAAATATTTTGGTTTTTTTAAAAACTTATTTTTAAATAATTTAATTTAAAATAAATGAAGTGAATGATTGCGAGTCATTAACATAATTATAAATAACAAATATTATTACAAATATAAATTTAATTACAAAAATTAAAATAATTAATCTCACCGAAATAATAATAAATTATCGTTTGGTATCCAGTAATGAAAAAATTAAAATAAAAAAATGGAAACAAAAAGTGAGAATTAAAATATAAATAAAATTACTGACTATATGTGTTTAGTATGAAATTAAACAAAGTTAATATTTATACTAATATTTGGTATTAAATATTAAATATATTTTTACTCATTTTTCGTTATTATATGATTTTAAAGTATCAATAAAATAAAATAAAATAATTATTAAAGAAATCAATATAAGATATCATAATATGATATTTTAATGATAACACTAATGAATAAATTGACAATAATATAATAATATTTTTTATATCTTATTCTTATAGTTGCACCTCTTTTGTAAAACTATATAATTTATCTCAGTTTTGTTATTTTCTATTTTATCTATTTCTAGTAATCAAAATCAAATAATCTATTTCCAGTAATCAAATAATCAAAAGTTAAAGATAAGGTGATTATGATCGTAGTTGCACTCCGTAATTTAAAGAACAATTTCACTTGTCTTCATTCTTCTTTGAAGAACAGTCAAAACATCAATCGGCGATCGTCTTCCTTCCTGGCCTAATAAATTTTGCGCATATGTCAGTGTTGGTACTGACCAGATCACCAAACACCTGCGTTTTACAGGCATCTGCAATATTTCAGAAATGATCTAGGACCTAGCTAGTAGCAAGGTTTGTTGGTTTTGAGCACCCTTTTTTTTTCACGTTTTCAATGTTTCTTCTTCATTGTTGTACTCCTCTCCAGCGAATGAAGTCTATACAGAACAAAAGGATCAGGAAGCCACGCTTTTTATGTAATTCAGTTTTAATGGATGTTTAAATTTCTCAAAAGCGTAGTATATGGTTGGAGGGTGCTTGTACGTTAAATGTTTCAGAGAAAAGGATGGTTTTGTGGGTTGAGTGACTATTTCTGATTGAGACCATTCAGTTATACGCGTGATGTTAGGGGTGGCCTTTTTCTGTCAACATTTAGCAGTCGGCGTGTCTTTGCCTAAGGTTTTAGTTACTACAGTTCCCATTTCTCTCCAAGAAATTAACTCCACAATGGTACTCTGTCCTTTGGTAGATCATGCATTGGGCTGATTTACGTCAACACATACATGTCTTCTTGATTTGCCATAGGCATGCTCATCTCCTTCAGGACTTTCAGTATGACTGCTGATGTGACCCGTTGAGAATCTTCACAGGTTATGGCTGCCAATATTAAACTGAAGATTTATACATAAAGGTTATATATATACGAAGAATTTTCTTTACGAAGAAATGATTTAGCAGTTCTAGTACTAATTAACTCTTAAGTTCAGTGTTGATGGATTAGCAATTCTAGTTCATATGTATGCACTCAGGGATTTGAAACCATCTAGGCCAGAGAAGTGGGTAGGTTTAGGGTGTCAAGGTGCATAAAGACAAACAACAAACAAATAATGAAATGTAGACAATGAACATATATTACTCAGTGCTAGTTGTAAACTACTAATCCAGATTGCATCCAACTTCTGAAAAATTGTAGTAGTTCATATTATGATATGAAGATCCTCATACGTCGATTTGGATAAGGTAACTCTTAATAGCAATCCACAAGTTTCGAGTGTCAATAATAGTCTTGTCACTCTTGTCTGAAACCTTGATATCGTTAGAGAAGCCAAGGTTTTCCATGTCAACATTGTCAGAAACAACCAGGGCTAGCTGGGCTTAGGATCATGACGTAAGAATTTGTTTCCATCGCTCGTTAACTTGGGAAAGAACAAGTCGTATTTTTTACTACAAAGTAAACAAACCGGTACAGGTTCCAGGAGTCTGTCGTACGCACACAGCCGTTCAATCAATGGGCCTGTCGTTTCTCACGGTGCTAATTAATTAGCTAAAAGTGACTGAGAGCTAACGGTACGTAAGGTGTAGCTTCACACTCTCCTCGTAGCCTATCCATAGAATAGCCAGGGCCCAGGAAACAGGAACGCTGAAGCTTTGAGAATTATCTTTCTGATACAGATCTAGTTCCTATCTAAGGTGCAATTATGATAAAACACGAATTTATTGTAACTGTGATTACATTTTTCATAATTATATTTGACTCGTTCAAAATTTTCGCAATCGTCCATAATTATAGTGAATGAATTAATAAATTATTGGCTTAGTTTGTCATATTTAATTAGTAATGCTGGAGACTATCATAACTCAGTTCGACAGCCTGCACAGAAACCACCAAAACAATGAAACATTTTGATACAGAGCTGAACTGAAGACCAGCAACAGTACTATCGATCAAGCATTTATGGTAAAGAACAAGCAGGTGAAGAGGGTGTTATTCATTCATGAAGTAAACCTTTTTTTCCTTTTCTGCCATAATTCAGGAAGGCTCAAGGCTTCTGAGCTCTGACTAAAGCAAGCAATATTTACTAGTCTGATCTATGTATCTTGAATTTATGTTGTGTAAGTTCTGTCAAAATTTTTTAAAAATAGTAAAAATTACTACTAAAACTGAAAACCATTTTTTATAAATATTATATTATAGGAGATTTTTAAATTGAATCATGACTTTTAGTCTCCAATATAAACATATATGCAAGCACTTTTTCTCCAAAGTCTTTATTAGGGTATTGCATCCACACTCATATAGATGTTTCTCTTTGTTGATACGAATGATCTGAAGAGATCCTTTAATACGTAACCTTACCCTTAATTGATAAAAAAACTGTTTCTGATAAACCTAAGAATTCAAACAAACTATTATAAGAAAATATTTATGGTACATTTTATAGATTATAATTGAAAAGTTAGATAAAATTATAATTACACAAATTTAGTCGAATGTGAATGAATTATTTGTTCATTTAGTTTATATGCACCAACAATAAAATAATGATCTTTCAATAAGAGGTGATAATGTTTTATATAAGTAAATAAATAATTATTTTAAAAACATTGTATGCATTTATAAGATATTATATGAGTAAGTAAATGATTATTTTAAAATTTGAGATCATTTTTTCTTATTCACTTTCTTTTACTAAATGTTACAATTTTCTTTTTATTTTATTAATTTAATTCAACAGATAAAGCAAATTCAAGGTGAAATTTTCCTTCCAAAACAAGAGCGATATCAGAATCATCCCATCAGAAGGTTAGCCGGATCAGTTTGGAATCCCATTGTCAGGCAACAGACAATACCAATCAAAGTTCAGAAGATGATATTTTCGACTGCATTCTGCAGTCCAAAACTGTGCAGTGTCTGCACTGGGATGTGTACTGTCAGGTATAAGGCTTTTCTGCGAAATTGCCTGAGAATGCATCCAAGGATTGGGTTGGAGAACAGTGTTTTCCATATTCAACTTGTCCCACTTGATCCGAATGTGGGAATAAAATTTAATAGAATATGGTAAAAATTAATTAAGTGGAACAAAGTATCTGAAACTAACAAGAACCCACTTGACACAGGTTTCCCTCAAAAAAATCAACGTTGCTTTCAAAGCTGAACGACGCACGCAAGAACAAGTTACTCATATTGGTACGTCATCCACTGACTTAAAACTTTAGCATACCTCACACTTTTAACATTTTAACACCAATCAGCTCGCAACCTATGCATGCCAATGGAGCCGAGGGCTGGCCAGTTCGTGGGCTGGCCTATGGCCTAACCCATAATTGAATGGGCCATGAGCAACTTGGCCCGACTCATCTAATTATATTTTTAAAAACTTAAACGACGTCGTTTTTGATATTTCAATCAGGCCATAGGTCGGATTGGCTCTACCTATGTTCAACCTAGCTTTATCCATAGTCCGAAAAATTCGAGCAAAAATTGGATCAGGCCGAATCGAGCTGAATTGACATTCTATCACAACCCTTTGATTTGTCAAAAAATTTATTCATAATATGTAATCAACGAATTAGTATATTTTTATTTAATATATTTTTAAAATACTAATAATAAATATTCATATTAATAAAATATTTATATTTTATTTCCGTAATTAAAGAAAATAAATTTCAACCATACAATCTAATTTATAAAACCATTTTGATATTTCCTTTTCTTTTACTAAATTATGTACTTATATTTAGCACTCTTGTAATATTAGAGCTAAGAGTCTAATTTTACTTTCATATTTGGAGAATTTTCTGATATATTTTTTAAATTGGAATATAAAATAACTCCTATTGCTAAAAAAAAGAAGAATACAAAAATCAGTAATGCACATGATTAAGTATTAGCAACAAATAATTCTTAATTTGTTTCTATTTTTATTTTTATTTTTAATTTTTAATTTTTGTTTTCAGATTCAATAAAAAATTGTTTGTTTAAGTTTTTAATTGTGGTTTTTTTAAGTTTTAAAAAATTATGAAAACTATAAAAGAATGGTTTTTGTTTTTGTTTTTAATCTGATTTATTATCAACTAAATATATAATATATAATATTTAATATATTAATTACTAACAAGAATTATAAATAATTTAATATTATATATTTAAATAATAAAACTTAATTACTAAAATAAATATTAATTTATAACCAAAAATTAATTTTTAAATTAATTATTTTAATAGCACAAAATAAATTTTAATAATAATTTGTTAATAACTATTATATAGGATATTAAAATAAATTTATTTAATTAAAAATAATCTATCTTTAAGTTTTGTATAACAACCAAACATAATTTTGATTTTATTTAAAAGAAAAATAAAAATTGAAAACAGAAAATGAAAGCTCCCTAAGTTTATACTTCTTTTACAACGCTAATAACTATTTTTGAAATTTATATTTTATAATTAAATAAATATTATAATAATTTATAAATCATGTATTTCAAATGAGTCATTTATCTTAATAATTTAAATTGAAGTAATAGAATTAATTAATA
>JANZXR010000006.1:35451074-35469136 GCA_027575705.1 Erythroxylum echinodendron
TTTATCTTAATAATTTAAAGTGAAGTAATAGAATTAATTAATAAATAAATAGATTAATCAAAATTACCTTATCATTCTTCAATACATATGTGACATGATTTTTTTTAATTCAATCAAATATAAAGAACATATCAAATCATGTTTAGACGCCATCATACAACATGATAGGAAGAGCTGTTGTTTATAGATGGCCAATGTAGCCCATTGTTGAAAATTGGGTCTAGATCCAAAATTGTTAAAGGTTCAAAGTGTTTGTTCTCCTCCAACTTTGATGGAACCCAATCCACATTCACGTGGATCTCCTATGTCTGTCTGATCGCTCTAAAACCCTAAACCTGTTATCCCTTGCCTTTTCAAGGCGTGGGATTAATCATACAAATTTTGCACACCTTCGCTCATGGCAATATCCGGGCTGAGCTTTGTTTGTAGACCCATTTTGGTCCCTCGAATTCCTCGTGCTTGTTGCTTTCGCAAGGTTAGATTTTGTGTAAAGTATGCATCTTTCTGTAAGCATGTTATGCAAATGCAAGCAATTGAATCTTTATGGAACCTTTCAGCTTTCATTTTGATTGATGGTTTATTTCTTTTCAGGTTCGCTTCAGCTCCATTGTAGCAATCCAGGCTCTTGATGAGCCGGAGTTTTTGGTGGAAAGCAAAAGTTCCAGTTTGGGTACTTCTCCTCTCGCCACAGGCATGCAAAGATAGTAGTTTCTGTTTTTTTTACTCATTCTGGAATTCATGCTTCCTGGAATTGTAAAGATACCATTTTTTTGGGGTTTTTTTATATCCTTCTTTAACTTTAGTTTTTTTTTTCTTTTTTTCAGGAGCCAAGGTCGGAGAAGGAAATGATGGTAAGCTTCCAGAGTGGAAAAGGTTGAATTCCAAAGAACTTGGAATTAGTACTTCAATGATTGCAAAGCCTACTAGAAAGGTGCTTAATGCACTTAGGCGAAAAGGTTATATGTAGATCCTTTTTAGCTTTTGCTTTATTTACTCTTATGTTCTTAAAAAGTTGTTTCTTATCTTACTCTGATGGTGTAGGATACGAGGTTTACCTTGTGGGAGGATGTGTCCGTGATCTTATCCTGAACCGTACACCAAAGGATTTTGACGTAATTACATCTGCAGAACTCAAAGAGGTTAGCTTTTTTCTCAAGTTACATGAGATGCATATTCGCATGAAATATCTTGAGGTTTTATGACTCATTTGCCTTGTTGCCTATTTGGAATTAGAAAGCCTTCAATTTTTCCATCGTTTTGATACCCTTTATTAGTTTTAGTTAGCTTGCCTTAATAGCCGTAAATGGGATAAACTAGACAAGTTTGGGGCAGCATGGATAGATATGTACCAAGTCCTTCTAGATTTTGCTTTTCCATCTTCAGCATTGATGGATTGTAGTTCAACTCTGCACTGTGTTTTATGAGTCACTTGTTTCCTAAAAGAAAAAAGAAGACAAAGCAGACTGTTAATACAATTATTATTATCAAATATAACCAATGTATAGCTGGAAATCTTCCTAGAACTAATTGTGATCTAAGCTTCAATCTGAGTTGCAGGTAACGAAGACATTTTCATGGTGTGAAATAATTGGCAGACGGTTCCCTATATGTCATGTGCATATTGGCGATGATATTGTGGAGGTATAGTTCCTTCTTTTCTTTTATTACCGTTGGTCTTTATAGCCATTCTTCTCATAGCCCATGGAGAGCTATTCTTAGCCTATATGCTTTTTGTTGTTTATTAAACGCGGTTGTTATAGTGCGTTTATTTTAATTTAGCCATCCTTTGTTTCTCAGTTATTAGTTTTAGTTGTTAATGCTAGGTTTCAAGTTTTAGCACCATTGGAAAGAGGTTCGGTGGTGATTTTAGACAATGTGATGAAGGCCCCATTGACTGTGACAAAAAAGATTACGTTCGTTGGAGAAATTGTTTGCAACGGGACTTCACAATCAATGGGTTGGTGCTTCAAAAGTTCGACAATGAAAATTTTATTTTATTGATTAACAAAAGCCAGGGACACTGGTTTGAAGACTTTTCAGTTTAGTGACATTTTTAGCATGGAATACTTTTTGCTCCTTTTCTTCCCCATATACTAATTTCTCTTTTTATTTGCGTGCAGGTTACTGTTCGATCCATATGCAAAATTAGTATACGACTATATGGGGGGTCTGGAAGACATTAGAAAGGCTAAAGTGTGAATGTATTTCTTAATTTATTTGCTTTCCAATGAGTTTAGATTTGTCAAAAATTTTATTGTCCTGACTTCACCTTTCCTGGAACTAGGTGCGCACTATCATCCCTGCAAGCACTTCTTTTCAAGATGACTGTGGTGAGCTTTCATTTGCATCCAGCCATTTTGGTTTTCCTCCACAACATGGACCTAGCAAAATTATTTGAGCTGCTGCATTAGGTAGAGGCAGTCATGCTCATAAGTAACGTCGTATCTCAGTGTGTAATGGGATATTATGTGATTCCTTTTCTTTACAGCTCGCATTCTGCGTGGAGTGAGAATTGCTGCCCGATTAGGATTTCGTTTCTCGAGAGAGACAGCTCATTGTGTCAAAAATCTTTCACACTTAATAGCAAGACTTGATAAGGTATGTCACTTTCTTACTCTTTGAACATCTTCCATGGACTTTATTTACATCTATATATTCCTGCCTAACTTGTCTCTAGTACCTCAATATTTTAGTCTAGGCTTATGATGGAAATGAACTACATGTTAGCATATGGATCTGCTGAAGCGTCATTGAGGTTACTGTGGAAATTCGGACTTCTCGAAATACTTTTGCCTATTCAGGTTTGGATTTTACATTTTAAGTTTCCTCTGAGATTTACTGTTCAAATCTAATGTCATTTCTCATGCAGGCGGCATATTTTGTACGGCATGGTTTCAAAAGACGTGACAAGAGATCTAATATGCTTTTGGTAAGTATGTTAACTCACATCTTGGTCACTCTTTCTTCTTTTGGAAAACAAAAAAGCTTTGGATCCTCTGTTACTGAGAGAACACTAAGGCAGATCTATATTTATGCCTGAAATGGCTTACAGGGTAAAGCATTTCTAAATAAATAAGTGGGTTGAAGTTAGGTAGAGCTTCCTACTTTTCACTAATCTAACAAATAACACAAAATGTCCATCTTCGTCAAAGAATTAAGTTATTTGCTACAAAAACTTTCTTATCTGTCAGTACAATTCCAGGTTAACAGTGCAGTGGACTGTAGGTATTTTGTGTTATTGGATTTGAAAATTTTATTATATTTATTTTCCATGCATTCTTGATCATTGATGCGTTGAGAATGCTTATGTAATTCTTTCTCGTTAGATATTCAAGTTTGTGGGAATAATCCAAAGAGACAGAATGGTATCTGAAAGTAAAGGGGTTTGATTTTAACGTTTATTTCATTACAATACTGTATGAATTGTACATATCAGAAAGGCTTGGTAGTATGATGAACTTTTAAGTGATCAAAGTATCTGTTCATTCATTTGCAGTGTCTGTTTTCTAACTTGGATAGACTTCTTGCACCTGATAGGCCATGCCATGGCAGTTTATGGTAAGTCTGTTCTTGGTTGCTTGTCTTTTTATTTATTTCGGTCCAATTATATATAATATCCTGTGAAATATCATGTTAATAGTTGTAGTTTTTCAAATTGACTTGATATTTCACAGTTGTCTTTCTATTGTAATTGGAGATTATGGAATGTGTCTTAGTGAACATAGGAATTGCAAAGCTTGTTGGATGATACCTGTGAACATAAAAGATTCTTAAGATGTGACTGATATTTCTCCCATCTCAACTGTAATACCTTGTTCAGAAGATTTAGATTTCCCATTTTGATCCACCCAGCCTATTTTCTTCCCGTTGCTACTTGCTGCTATGATAGAAAAAATCATACACTGAAACTTCCGAGAAAACTGGCATATCTTTGCAATGAAGTCTTGATTCTTATTTTCCTAGAATGTGATTATTGAAAAAACTTGGACCTGTAACATCTGTACCTGATTTGCTGGCTAGTAAGATTTCAATCTTTTTACATTGTTAAATGTACTTTATTATTGCACTGTTAGCATTCTTGTAAGTAGGGATGGCAAAAAAGTCATTGCCAGACCCGACCCGACCCGACCCTTAGTCAATGTGCTTGGTCCTATTGACCCATAGAGCTAGACTCAAGTCTTTTATTTATAAAATTTTCAAACTTCGAGTCAATTTCGGGCTCTACAATCAAGCTTGACTCAAAGTCCGAAGCCTAACTATAGATCAATCCTTTGGGAGATTTGTGATTGAGGCAATGATCCAAATGATCTATTTATGGAATCACTTTCCCAATTCTCATTATTGAAAGTGAAAAGACAAGGAGAGAAAAGACAAGGAAGAAAGTGATTCTATAAATAGAGCATTTGGGTCTTTGCTTAATCACAAAACTTTCAAAGAATTGGCTTTTGGACTTGACTTTAATTAGACTTTGAAACATTTAATATTAAGGGATAAACTTTTGGATTTGACCTAGCCTAAATGGGTACTAGACCATTTAATATTTTTTAAAATGGTTTTTGGACCTGACCCGATCCAATTAGGCTTGATGTGACCTAATTGGGTCAAATTAAAGCTTCATTGGGCTCGATTGAGCTGTACGCTATCCGAAACTCGATCAACATCGGGTTTAGGCCAAGTCTTTCAAGTTTGATCGGACTTTAGGTTGAATTCAGGCTTTTAGAAAACTCTTGAGTTGAGCTTGGATTCCCGATCTGTTGCCATTCCTACTTGTCAGAAGTATGCTGTAGATTTTTAGGCTTGCAGATCACTGTGAGACTATATTGTTGAGATGGTGCAACATCAATTACTAATCCCAACCCCAACATGGTTATTTGCAGACCATGCTCTGATTTGCTCTTAGGATTTTCAATATTGGCTTAGAACTGTCTATGGTAAATTCTTAAGAGTTCATTGTAAGTTGTACCGACCAAGTTATCACGGCATCACATTTTCAGGTTCGGTATCCTTGCTTTCCATAAATCAGTATCTGACCAACCAAGGAATCCTATGGTGGTTGCCGCATTTTGTCTTGCGCTCCACAATGGTGGCGATATGTCAGAAGCAGTAAACATAGCGAGGAGGATCACTAGGCCACATGATGTCAGTCTTCCGGAGTTATCAGAAGCTCAGGATCTGGACACTAAGTCATTGGTTGCTGAGGTTGAAGATCTTGCCGCATCAGTTAAACAAATGCTTTCTAAGATGACAGATGAGTATTACGTGTCTCAGGCCATGTCAGACTACCCTAAAGCTCCACAGTCAGATATGGTAAGCATTTTCTTTCTTGGCCTCTCTGTTGCTTTTTTGATGGAATGTTTAACCATTAAAACAAGTTCAGTTAAAAATGGACTTTGGGTAACATATAGAAAATGGTAAAGATATGGACTTGGACCTGAGATATTTCATTGAAGACCTTCAGAAACTTTTTATTTATTGAATTGATTCTTAAACCTGTCAAATATCTTGACTCCATGGATGCAATGTACTTTGAGAACAGAATATCTGAATATTTCCTATTAATCATGCAGGTTTTCATTCCATTGGCATTGTATCTAAAAGCTTGCAGGATGTTTGAGTGTATACGGAAGCATGGCAGAGAGAGAGGTTTTGTGCCGAAGCCAGGTAAGAAGATAAACTATGAGTTGTTAGCTATTGGCAACCTAGAGGAAGTTCGACATGCTTTTGCCAGGATTGTCTTTGATACTGTATACCCTCTTACTCTAACCCAGTCCAGGACTACGTAATTGATACAGTCCAACTTTCCAAACAGCTAAAATAATGGAAGATAGTATAATAAAGGATTTGCTGGAAAGAAATACTTAAGGAAAACGTGTTAAGAATCTGAAAGTGGGTTTGTGATGAATAAGAACAACTGCAAAAAATAACAAGAACAGTCGGGAGCCAACTCGAGAGGACCCCACTCTCCTTACAATGCTACACAATATTCTCCTAAAATGATGGAACATAGTAAAATAAAGGATTTGATGGAAAGAAATACTCAAGGGAAGCGTGTTAAGAATCTGAAAATGGGCTTGTGATGAGCAAGAACTCGTAAAAAATAACAAGAACAATCGGGAGCCAATCCAAGAGGGCCTTATGTGTCGTTGTATACTTCTATCAGCTGTTAAGGCCTTTTTCTTCTCACAAATGTGATGTAAATCGGAGGCCTATCAATATACCCCCCCGCATTGACTAGCACCTTGTCCTCAAGGTGAAAAGTTGGAAATTACTTGCGCAAGACATCCACAGGTTCCAAGTAGCTTAAAATTCTGGTAGTTCTTTCCATTTAACCAACACCTCTCTTTCAGATGGTTTTAACTTGCAAAATAGTTTAGGGTTCAACCAACCATTCAAGATCTGTGCTGAGTTGAGGTCGTAGAGTAGAGGTAGTGGCTGCTTTACACTTCCTAGAGCTTTTTTCAACTGTGAAATGTGAAATACTGGGTGAATGAAGTTATTGGAAGTTCCAACTTATATGCTACTTGTCTCACCTTTTCTAGTACACGAAATGGCCCAAAAAATTTTGGAGAGAGCTTCTCACTTAGTTTCTTAGATAAAGAGCACATCCGATAAGGCCAAAGTCTAATATACACCTGTCTCCCACTTCAAATTGCAGTTGCCGCCTATGTTTATTAGCAACTTCTTTCATTTTTGCTTGAGAACAGCTCAGGTGGTCCTTCAACTCCCTCAAAATGGCATCTCGGTCTTGCAAATATTTTTCTAAGTCATCAATTCTTGTGCTTTGACCCCCAAAGCGTATCAAGGTGGGTGGATCTCTTACATAAATAGCACGAAATGGTGACATTCTGGTAGATACATGATAGATAGTATTGTACCAATACTTTGCCCAAGACAACCATTAACTCCATTTAATTCTCACACGCAAAACAACCAAAGTAAGTCTTTACGCATCTATTAATCACCTCTATGTAACCATCGGATTGCGGGTGGTAGGCTATATTTCAATGTAACCGAGTTCTTTGGAGCCTAAAGAGCTCCTCCTAAAAGTGGCTAAGAAAATCTTGTCACAGTTTGAAACCATCAACCTTGGAACCCCATGCAATCTTATAATTTCTTTAGTAAACAACGCAACAATAGTCTTGGCTGTGTAAGGGTGCTTTAACGGTACGAAATTGGCATATTTGCTCAAGCAGTATACACTACCAAAATTGCTTTAAATCCTTCCGACTGAGGCAATCCCTCAATGAAATTCATTGATAGGTCTTTCCAAATTTCGTTAGGAATTGGAAGAGGCTGCAACAACCCCACTGGCGACATAGCTTGGTACTTATTTTGCTGACACACTACACATTTTGCACCATATCTCTTCACCGTTCCTTTAATCCTTTCCCAATAAAATTCTCCTTTTATCCTCCTGTACGTGTGTAATAATCCTAAATGCCCACAATCACGGCATTATGGTATTCAAACAATAGTCTAGGAATAAGAGTTGATTCTTTAGCAATCACCAAATGCCCTTTATATAATAATTTCCCTTGGCGAATTGAATAGTGTCACCATTTTTCTGAACTAGCTTCAATTTCTCTCTTTATCTGTGAAAATCTCTGGTCCTTGGCCACTTTAGAATTAATCTGCTGCTCTTCAACTACCTTGGGAAGTATCAAGGCTGCCAAAATAGGAGGTTCAGTGGCTGATATGCGTGAAAGTGCATCAGCAACCCTATTATCTTTTCTTGGTCTGTAATGAATGTGAAACCCATTTTTGGTAATCATGTTGCACCAGTCACTATTCCATCAATAATTTTAAGCTTTTCTGATATGTTAAGATAGTATAGTGCCTACCAAGCAAATAATGTCGCCAGTTTTGTACCATTAGTACTACCGCCATCAATTCCCTCTCATATATTGGTTTCATTCTATTTCTACTTGATAATGCTTGGCTAAAGTAAGATATTGGTCTGCCATGTTGTGATAAAACAACCCCCACTACAATCCCAGAAGCTTCGGTCTATACAACGAATGGTTGGTCAAAATTGAGTAGTGCAAGAACTGGATCAGTAATCATGGTAGCTTTTAGCTTCTGGAATGCTTCCTCAGCCTTTTCATTCTAGTTGAACGAATCTTTTTTTAGCTACTGGGTCAATGGCCGAGCAATGGCCCCATACCTCGTGACAAACCGTCTATAATACCTCGTAAGGTCAAGGAAACCCCTCAACTCCCTTATGTTTGTTGGTGTCGGATACTTTATCATTGCTCTGACTTTTTCTCTATCCATAGCAACTCCATTGGCTGAAATCTCGTGCCCTAGGTATGCAATGCTCTCTTGAGCAACGATGCATTTCTTGGTATTCAAGAACAATTGATGTTGCCCAAGGACCGAGAACACTGCTTCTAAGTGTTGCTCATGCTCCTTGTCACTCCCACTATACATCAAGATGTCGTCAAAGAATGCTAAAACGAATTTTCTGAGGTAGGGCTTGAATACCTGGTTCATAAGTGACTGGAATATGGTCGGTGCATTGGAGAGGCCGAAAGGCATGTCTAGGAACTCGTAGTGTCCTTCGTAAGTTTTAAAAGCTATCTTTGAAACATCTTCAGCTGAGACCCGTATCTAGTGGTACCCTAATTTAAAATCAAGCTTTGAAAAGATTTTGGAACTATAGAGTTCATACAAAAGCTCATCTATCACGAGGATTGGAAACCTTTTTGTTGAGTGAGATAATCCACGTAGAACCTCCAACTTCCATCCTTCTTCTTGACTAACAGTACAGGAATGGAAAAAGGACTGTTAGAAGGTTGAATGATATAGACGCACACATCTCTCGCACTAGTTTTTCAATTTGATTCTTTTGAAAGTACGCTCTCACATTAATAGGGGTAGTACCGAGCTCCAATCTTATAAAATGTTCTATTCCTCTAGGAGGAGGTAGTCCCACCCTTTCTGTGCATATTTCAGGAAATCTTCTCCTTAAAGCCTCAACCCAGCTCATGTAACCATTTCTGGCTGTTCCCTCTTAGTCTCGGTAACCAACTCACAAAGCTTAACCATCACCCCAAGCCTTTTCTCTGTATTTCCCTTGACATGGTTTTTAGAGAGATCCTAGATTTGCACAAAGTTGGATCTCCTTTTAAGGTTACTGTAGCACCACCAATATTAAATTGCATCAAATGCTTCGACTACTCTACTTTAGTCCACCGCAATATACCCAACTACAACATTCCTAGGATCGCGTTTGTACTGCCTAATTGAACAGGCAAAAAGTCGTCGATAACATCTAGCCCTTGAATTTATACTCTCAACCCCCTACAAATCCCTTTCCCTTTCACCAGCACTAGTGTTCCCATCACAACCCCATAATGAGCAGTAGTTTCCATCGGTAGTTTTAATCCCTTAACCAATTCTGCAGAAATAAAATTGTCGGTTACCCCACTGTCCAACAACACTGACACATCTTTTCCAGCAATCCTCCCATTAAACTTGATTGTTCCAAGAAAAGGTAAACCAAAAACAGAATTAATTGATAGTTCAGTGGTTTTTGTCATCCTTACCTCAGCGTTGTCATTTTCATCAGCAGCCACGACTGGTTCTTCATTACCTGCATCCAACTCCTCAAAAGGTGTTAGGTCATCTTCATGAATCAAGAAGATTTGTAACTCCCTCTTGCATATATGGCCTGGCCCAAATTTGTCATTGCATGTGAAGCACAGATCCTTCGTCGTTCCTGAATCTCTGCTTTTGTCAATCGCACACTCCGCTGTGGAACTTCTCGCATTGGTCTGGGTGGGTTGCGAGTTGGAGCTACGAATCGGGTCCCTCTCGTTTCACCACAAATTCCCTTAATATATGTTGAGCCCTTTTATCTTTTTACACCTCGTTCCACAATTTCCTTCCCCTCACTTGCAGAAATGACTTTATAATTTTGCCCAATAAACAACCCCCTGGCCGATCTCATCGTCTAGTTCTTTTTTCCTAACCTTCGGGTTGTTAGCATCATCTGTCTCAGTCCAATAAGATCTCAGACTCTTTAAGTTCAGCCCGTATGTCAGCCTTGAGCCCTTTCACAAAGGTGCTTTCTAACACCTCCATCGAAAGTTCTGACAATGCTGCAAACAGAACTTTGAATGTCCGACAATACTTAGCCACCGAATTCTCTTGTTTGAAGTCCAAAAATTGCTCATATATATTTTTTAGAGGACCCAAAATGATTAAGCACCTGCTGCTTAAGCTCAGCCTAACTTCTGAAGGGTTGCCTCACATTCGACCATTGGTACCAAACTAAGGCATCCTCTTCAAAACACATTGCAGCCGTAATTAATTTTTTCACATTCGTTAATTGATTCATCTCAAAGTACCGTTCAACTCGGAATAACCATCCTTTCGGATTGTCTCCACTAAACATGGTTAACTCCAAACACGGACCACATTTTCAAGGTTTTATCGTTACGCCTGATTCCCCGATGATTCCTTTGCCGGCAACTTTAATTTCTCCCTCATTTCTTCTACGTCTTTCTTCACGCTCTCGTCAGCTTCCTTCCCGTGGTGCTCTTTTACTGGTTTCAGGTTGTCCATCTAAAGGTGTTTTAGACACTCCAGTAGCCGAGACTCCATCGTCTACAATCTCGTTCCCTTTCTCTTTGTTTCTTCCCCACGATTCCATCATTTTGATTAGCCTGGTAACCCCTTGCTCTAAGTTATCCACTTTGTTTTCCACTCTTGTGAGTTTTCTGACATTCTCCTGAAATCCACCTTTCATTTCCTCCATTTCTTTCTCTAATGTTTCCATCCTTCCTTCCACATTTTTGGGTGCCATTTTTATTTGGCTCTGATACCAAGTTGATACAATCCAACTTTCCAAACAGCTTAAATAATGGAAGATAGTAGAATAGAGGATTTGGTGGAAAGAAATACTTGAGGAAAACGTGTTAAGAATCTGGAAATGGGTTTGTGATGAACAACTGCAAAAAATAACAAGAACAATCGGGAGCCAATGCGGGAGGACCCAAAATTGTCATTGCATGTGAAGCACAGACAATCCATTGGTCTGGGCTGGTCGCGGGTTGGATTTATGAATCGAGTCCTTCTCGTTTCATCCTAAGTTTCCTTAATATCTGTTGAGTCCTTTTCTCTATATACACCTCGTTCCACAATTGCCTTTCTCTCACTTGCAGAAACGACTTTATAATTTTGCCCAACAAACAACCCCCTGGCTGATCTCAACGTCCAATTCTTTTCTTCTAACCTTTGGGCTGTTAGCATAACCTGACTCAGTCTAATAAGATTTAAGACTCTAAGTTCAACCCGTATGTTAACCTTGAGCCCTTTCACAAAGGTGCTTTCTAGCACCTCCATCGAAGTTTTGGCATTGCAGTCGACAGAACTTCGAATGTCCGACGATACACAACCACCGAATTCTCTTGTTTGATGTCCAAAAACTGCTCATATATATAGTACTTTTGAGAGGACCCACAATGATTAAGCACCTGCTACTTAAGATCAGCCCAACTTTTGAAGGGTTGCCTCGCATCCGACCATCGCTACCAAGCTAAGGCATCCTCTTTAAAACACATTGCAGTCGGAATTAACTTTTCCGCATATGTTAATTGGTTCATCTCAGAGTACCATTCAGCTCAGAATAACCACCCTTCCCGGTTGTCTCTGCCAAACACGGGTAACTCCAAACGTCGACCACATTTCTATGGTTCTATCATTACGCTCGATTCCTGATGATTCCATTGCCGACAACTTTAATTTTTCCCTCATCTGTTCTACGTCTTTCGTCACACTCTCGTCGACTTCCTTCCCGTGGTGCCCTTGTACTAATTCCAGGTTGTCTATCTGAAGGTGTTTCAGACACTTCAGTAGTCGAGACTCCTTCATCTACAACCTCTTTCCCTTTCTCTTTGTTTCTTTCTCACGATTCCATCGTTTCGATTAGCCTGGTAACCCCTTGCTCTAAGTTCTCCATCTTGTTTTCCACTCTTGTGAGTTCTCTGACATTTTCCCGAAATCCACCTTTCATTTCCTCCATTTCTTTCTCTAGTGTTTCCATCCTTCCTTCCACATTGTTGGGCGTGATTTCTGTTTGGCTCTGATGCCAAGTTGATACAGTCTAACTTTCCAAACAACTAAAATAATGGAACATAGTATAATAGAGGATTTGACGGAAAGAAATGCTTCGGGAAAACGCGTTAAGAAACTGGAAATGGGTTTGTGACGAACAAGAACAACAGTAAAAAATAACAAGAACAATCAAGAGCCGAACAATGACTAACTCCCTATAATTCTGCCATGTTTTATTCATCAAACTCAGAAAAGGGAATCTTTTTCTAAAAAAACAAGATCAAGCTCTTGTTGTGGAACAATGTTCTGTTCTAAATCTCTACAATCTTCAACAACAACAAAATCTATGGAATCGCAAGTTCTTGGACAAATCTAGTATAATTGCTAGTAAAGCTGGCATAATCAATCACTGTACTCTAATATGATATCGCTATAGGAAGACAAGGACGATAGCTAAGACATCCCCCGCAAGAATCAAAAATGAAAAAGGAATAATGAACAACAAATCGTCGTATAGTATCTTTTATCATCGTCCACTAAATCAAGCCTTTGCAACAGATGGAGCAGGAGCAGAACCAGTAGTTGGCCTAAAAGGAAAAAAAAAAAAAGGTATAAGGTCAAAACAAATGAAGCATGACATTCAACGAGATATGTGCAGGCAAAGTTATCTCCAATGATTGACTTCCTTGTAAGAAAGCATGGCTCAATTATGTGGAAAGGAAGAACTTACACTCCAAAAAAGACTTTGACAGCATCATAGATAACCCATTGAGCTCCAGTGAGTGTTCCAATCATGACAATCCGGAGAGGAAGGCCCCTTGTGAAAAGACCCCAAGTTCCTAGTTTCTTTATGGCCTGCAACAGAGAAAAGCATGAAAATCAATGAGATTATAATTATACAAATGGGAATATTTTTTGCTGAAGAAAAGGAATTATTTGGGGTCAAATATCAGACGGGAGTCATTACCTCGCTGGCAGTTGCCCCCTTGGCGTTGTTGAGAAACGATACAAGGTTGTCTGCTGGGTGTGAGACAACAGCACAGAGAACACCAGCAATGTAACCACCGGCAAAGCTGACCCCAAGCTGCAAACTTATACTGCGTTTCTCTTTCGGCGTTGGGATGACATACTTGTATAGCATCTGAACTGTGTTCTCAAATGTAGCAAACTTCACCATTGTATCTGCAGCAAATTAATACCAACATTCAGATAAAATCTTGGCAGGAAGAAAAGATGAAGTTCTTTTCACTACAAAATGCTTTGACTCCAGTGTCAATCGACATTAGGATGTTTTCTCCATTTGAATGACTATGAAAGAAGATAGCAGCAAAGACTTAAGTAATTGCAAACTCGGAATCAGTTGTAACAAAATAGGATATGAATCACCTCAGAACTTTTGTTATAAGCTAAACACAAACGATATAAATCGCAAATGATATAGCTTACATGGAATCTGACGTCCCCAGAGAGGAGTAAGCCCTTTGAATAACCTGCACAAAGTCGACTTTATCAACAAAAGCTAGAGAGTGGATGCAACTTCACAGAGAGAATCATAAATAACCAAAAAGCGAAACAATTATTTTGTAGCTAGGCCTTACCCTGAGTAACCTTCGGCTCTGACAAACTTGGGAAATCCATCGGACAAGCCCCGAGCAAATCCAGGTTGGGTTTGAACACGAACCTTAACTGCCTCAGAGGGACACAGGGCAACATCAGCAATCACTTCAGCTGACGCTGAACCAGCAAGATATATCAAGGTTTTGTACTTTTCAGCATATTCAGGGCCAGCTATGTCCGAGTAATACTTCTTGAAGAACTCGTAGAATCCATATTTGCAGGCACCCTGGGCACTATATCCAATCAAAGTAGGGGCCCATCCCCTAAACAAACCTCTAAGCCCCTGCTCCTTTAGCAAGACCCCAAATCCAGATGAAATGCTCTTGTACTTTGCTGGATCGATCTGAAATCATCAATCACATCAAAAGTTAGCATTTGGGCAGTTGTCATTTAACTAATTTGTTTCTTGCACGTCATCTTCCAGTACGCTTGGAGGATAGGTCAGATGCCGGGTGAATGTTATTCCCCTATTTTTCAAAATATTGACCAACTAAAGTAACAAAAGCGACTGGTGCCTTTTCCACAAAGATTCAAACAGAGAAATGGTCAAATTTCAAAATTCCTATGATTCAGATAGGTCGAGACGTAAAGACCAAACTACTAACAGCCGAAGAAGAGAGAGATAATTGCAGATTAATAATACCATCCTGAAGAAGACCCTTAAAAATCACAACTTTCAGGCTCCATGAATATGACGAATGATCAAGAAGTGTTTTATAAACTGAAATCGACTAGAACTTCTTCAAAGCTAACTGAAATCGACTAGAACATCTTGAAAGCTATCTTTCCATGCATGAGATTATAACACAATTCCCTGAAGAAAGGCATGAGAAAGGGACCAAAACTTTGTAGGAGGAAAACAGGACGCAAACAAGCACGTAAATGCAAAAATCAAGACCTGCATGTTACACTTGACGAGATCGAGAGGAGTGATAAGCGTGTGAGTAAGTCCACAGCACAACATCCCAGCGACCGTGCATGCCGCATAATAATTCGGCGAGAACAACTCAATCTTCTCACTGGGAGCCGGAATCACAAACCCTTTTGACGGAGGGCCACCACTGGACGTTGCAGCGACGCCATGGTTGACGTTCATCAAAGCCAAGTTCCTGGAGGATACATGGGGAGAGTAGAGAAAGTTAGGGATCAGCGGCGTAGAGTTGCCAGGAAAGGCCATTGGGAGGATCAAAAGTGAGAGAAGAAACAAAGTTTCTGGGTTGGTTATGGAAGTTGGTGATGTATGTGTCAAATAAAAAAGGAGAAGTAGTAGTATTAATAGTCACGTTTGCTTGTGTTTGAGAAGAAACGAGGAAGTTGGAAGGGATGGCAAGAAATGAGGACTCCTGAGTCCTGAGACCGCGAAAACGATACACAGTCAACGTCTGCTTTTTCAAAGGGCCGTCCTTCTTTTACACGGTTTTATTAAATTTCAATTGTCCCTTAACTAATTATTTGTGAAGTATTTATAATATTTATTTATATTTAATAATTATTTTAAAGAAATTTTAAATATTAATAACTTACATCTCTATAAAAAAATATACTTTCAACTTAATGTGATAAAAAAAGTCAACATATTCGTGCACAAAGTTACCTACTTTACGGGGCATAAAAGAGAAATTTTATTTTTTTAACTTGAAAAAAAGTAAACATACCATAACATATGAGGTTCCTCATTTTGCGAGAGTCACGGAATGATTATTAATATACATAATATTTCTTTAAATTTTTACGAAAATACATAATATTTTTTTAAATTTTTATGAAAAAATTATTTCCGTAATTTAAACGTGTGACGTTATGATTATATAGAAGTAACTTATGTCATCGGAATGTTCTCTATTTTCCTATTTTCAACGCCTCATTGATTACTTTGTTTTTTATATTTAACTATATATCTAATATTAGTTGTAGTTATCAAACATTAAAAAAATATAAATAAAATCAGGTGCATGTTGTATGTTGAATAAGTAAAATTATAAAACATCTTCTAGAACATTTTGTCAAAATTTTACTAGCCGTCTTTATTTGTTCAAAGTCAAAATTTTACTAGCCGTCTTTGTTTGTTCAAAGTAGTGATTTTGCATAATCGTCAAAATTTGCACGATTACTTAAATTAGACTCTAAAAAAAAGGAGAATCAATTTATATAATACTAATTTTTAAATATTTTAATTTAATTAAAATTTTTATGAATTATGATTTAACTTTAAATTATATTTTAAAGAATTTATCACTTACCCAAAATTTTAAATAAAAATGTAAGTAAAACATAGAGATAATAAATTTAGTTCGACCCAATGCAACTTTAAAATTAGGGTGAAAATTGGACCTTGTCATGTCCTGGAAATTAACTTGGGTTGATCAGACTTCATGTTCAAATTTTTTAAAAAATTAGGTCCTAAATTCGGGCTATTCAAAGCTCGACTTTTATAAGTAAAATATTATTTTATATTTTTAATTTTTTAAAAAATATTAAGATGAGCTCAATTTCTCGTCGAACTGCCTTAGACTTGGCCGAGCTTAGGCTCGGACTTGAGTTAAGGCCCATATTTCTAGTCTAATCGATTTTATGACTGATCTAATTCATTGTCATCCTTACTTGAGATCAACAAATTAGACTTAGTTGAGTTAAAATTTAAGAGGTCGATTTGAAGCTCAATTTAAAATTGTCCGTCCTTATTTTAAAATAATATGGTTTTAATCTTAAGTTTCATTATTTGAGGTTAATTAACTTTGGGTTAAGTTTGAGTTGCATGTTCTAAAGGCAGCAGGTCGACCATCCCTCATAAAACCATTGGTGGTCAGACTCCTATTGCGGGCAAAGTTAGACAAGCCAAGCCTTGGCGACCAAGAAATCTGGAGCCATTCACTCGACTTGCAACTCCACAAGCGCCCATGGAACAGAACACAATCCAATGACATTCAAACAGTATATTTGATAGGTATTTTGATGTACTAAGAGTGAATGTTCACCGCTCGTAGTGCCTGTTTGGTTTAATGAATGGAATAAATAAGGAATAGAATAATTATTATTAGGAATAGAAAAGATGAGAAATAGAATAAAATGTGTATTACTTTATTAGGCTCAAAAAATGGAATAGATAAACAAATCTATGCGAGTGTTTAGTTTGAAAATATAAACTTGAAATGACAAAGGAACAACTAACAAAAAGACCAAAATATTATTATTATTATTATTGTTGTTGTTATTATTATTTGTTAGTATTAAATTCCTTATTATTATAAACTTTATTATTTTATTTTTATGATTAATGAATTAATTATTATTTATATTATGTTAAGTTTATTAATATTTATTTTATTATTAATAATATTCTTCTTATTATTAATTTTATTTATTATTATTATTAAATTCCTTAATTATATTTATTATTATTAAATTTCTTATTACTATTACTAAATTTATTATTCTTATTAATATTTATTATTATTATTAATTTTGTACTTATTATTATTCTTATTACTATTTTTTATTAATTATATTTAGTATTCTTATTACTATTTTTTATTAATTATATTTAGTAGTATTATTAAATTCCTTTATTATTATATTATTATTATTAAATTTTTTATTATTATTAAATTTTTTATTGTTATTAAATTTATTATTCTTATTATGATTAATTATTATTATTATTAATTTTCGCCATTATATTTATTATTATTAATAAATTCCTTAATTATATTTATTGTTATTATTAAATTCCTTATTATTATTAATTTTCTTCATTTTTATTAATTTATTTTTTTATTATTATTCTTGTTGTTGTTGTTGTTATTAAAAAATTACTTATTATTATTAATTTTATTATTTTAATTAATTAAATTTATTTATATTATTATTATTATTCTTATTCTTATTAATTATTATTAATATTAATTTTTTTCCTTATTATTATTTATTATATTTATTATTATTATTAAATTCCTTAATTAATTTCCTTATTATTATTAATTTTCTTCTCATTATTATTTATTTTATTATTCTTATTAATTTTCTACTTATTATTGTTAATTTCATTAATTTTATTTATGATTATTATTATTATTATATTTGTTAGCTATATTTATTATTCTTCTTATCATTGAATTCCTTAACTATATTGATAATAGGTACTATCAAGTCAACTTGGAAATTAAGGTGGTGTTCTCTGGCACAAAGATATGCAATTCATGCACTTCTTAACAATCGAGCAATTTTTTTGCTTAATGTTCTTACAATATTAGTAAAGGAATTCTACACCTCTCACAGTCCCAGAAGGGGAAAGTATAGCAAGTCTTGTTGTTACACATAGATTGTTGTAAACACGAATCTGATTCAAAGCAAGACATAGCTGGCCGAGACTAGCAAACTATGTGCCA
>JANZXR010000006.1:35469236-35522976 GCA_027575705.1 Erythroxylum echinodendron
TATTATTATTATTATTATTATTATTATTATTATTATTATTATTATTATTATTATTATTATTATTTATTAAATTCCTTGTTGTTATTATTTTTATTGATAATATTTATTCTTATTATTATTAAATTTATTATTCTTATTAATTTTATTATTATTCTTACTATTATTGTTAATTTTCTACTAACAACTATTATTATTATTATTATTATTATTATTATTATTATTATTATTATTACTGTTATTAAAATTTTATTTATTATTATTAATTTTATTATTGTTATTATTATTAATTTTATTATTTTAATTAATTAAATTTATTTATATTATTATTGTTGAATTCCTTAACTATATTGATAATAGGTACTATCAAGTCAACTTGGAAATTAAGGTGGTATTCTCTGGCACAAAGATATGCAATTCATGCACTTCTTAACAATCAAGCAATTTTTTGCATAATGTTCTTACAATATTAGTAAAGGAATTCTACACCTCTCACAGTCCCATAAGGGGAACGTATAGCAAGTCCTACTATTACACATAGATTGTTGTAAACACGAATCTGATTCAAAGCAAGACATAGCTGGCCGAGACTAGCAAACTATGTGCCAAACATTACATCCAAAATTTTTGATACTATTGATTTTGATGGGGAACCAATGGCACCACCTGACTGCTGGGCATTGGTACTGCCATTTTGAAGATAGTAAGGGTGCTGAAAGCCTCTTGATCTGGAGAACTCTGTGGTTCTAGTAGATGATGATGGGGCAATGGCATGAACCCTTGATTGTTAAGTCTCTCATTCAAAGCCTGCTGTTGCACTGGATCCACTGGCTTCACACCTATGATTAGCACGCCATTGATTTGCATGCCATTCTTGGTAAGGGCCTTATGAGCATCAGATCGATTCTAAACCAGAAAAATTAGAGACAAGAAGGCAACTGGGGAAAGAGGGTAATCTGGAATCCCGGAATCAGGAGACAAATCTGAATGACCCTCTAAGGTGTACATGGGAGGAGGGGAAAGATCTGAAACCCCAAAATTTTCACGCCATAGAGTAGATACTGCTGCTGCCTGACCTGGACTTGAGAACTTTCCTTTCCGAGCAGAGATCGGTGATGCCAAATCTTGGAAAAACAATGACTGACTCCTAGAGGTTTTAGGAGTTCTATGAATAGTTGAACTCATGTCTAATACCTATGGAAGGTAAAGCAATTTGTCTACAATCCACAAGTAAAGGAATTAACCTTCAGAGGTACGCTTAGTAAATACAGAAAAAACTAATGATTCCTAGTCTATCTATTCATTTCCCTATGTTATGTAAATAAACAAACATTTCATGAAGAGAACATAAATAGATGAAAACAAAGACATACAAGTATGGTTAGAACTCCACCAATTGGGCAATATAAGTACAACGCTAGCTCAGGAAACCAAAAACACCATCCAAACAACATCATATACTTCGAGGAAACATATATGAAAATTCTAAAATGAACCTCAAATCCATATCCAGCTAAAAGCATCCCTGATGCTGCCAAGTAATCACCTTTAAACTTCAATTCCACAAGAAAATCAAAGTTTTTAGTTTCTTTAACAGGAGAGAACTCAACTAATTGGATCAAACTATAAAAATAACCCAACACTGGAAAATCAAGCCCCTAAAAGAAGTTAAATTTAAAATTTTATCATCAACTTCATTTCTGTTCACTTCCAAGAAAAACCCACAAAAGAAACCAAATTATAAACGTACCCAAAAATCAGTTTCACTCTCTCGGCAAATGAAATGAACCAAATTTACAATCTTTCTTCTACATCATTTTGTCAGAGCCAAAAGGAAAATTGTCTGATTCAACATTTTCCAAATCTTAAACATTCAATAGATATAAACAAACACATATGCATAAGCATAAACATACAAATCAACGTAAAGAAAGGGATATGAGGAAATTACCTAAGCAGTGAGATTGAGAGCTTAGTGGCTTTTCCCTCCCAAAGACTGGTATAGAAATGAGCTCTCTTTAATAAAATGTCCTTCAACAACAAATCCGACACTCTCCCTCTTCAGAGACGATGATAAGGGACGCCCGCGTGAAGAGCAACACAGGGCCACTGATCCAGAGACAGAGATAAGAGACGCTGTGTGAGTGAGGTGCTACGTGAGTGACAAATTTTTTGGGAAAAACAGACGAGGGGCATAGGTTGTCCAAGAGAAAGAGAGGAGTGTTGAGGTTATTCCGAGTCTGCGTCGAATAGGTAAAGAGGGGGGCGGGCATTCTTTAGTTATTCATTAATACAAGGAATATGTAATCTTTCGGATGCCATTCCGTAGGTTAATTTCCAAACCAAACAAAGTAACAGCTATCGTGTAAGAATAAGAGGGTAATAGAATTCCTATTACCCTCAACCAAACAGCCCATGCATTTCCCTTCACTTCAACGTTCTTTAGCTAAATCTCACTGGGCTTCTGTCACTTTTTTTCTTTATCCAGAGCACCAGTTTTCCGAGTTCAAATCACCTGTACCCAAAAATGATGTGCCCCCTGTTACCCATACATTTCAACCACTCATTTTTTCTCTCTCCTATTTATTGAGTGGTTGAGATTTATGGGGAACAGGGGGTACACCATTTTTGAGTACAGGTGATTTGAATCCCAATTTTCCTATTGCTTTTGCATTAACCGGTAATTGGTGCCATTTCAGTGTCGCAGTCAAATCCCGTATCTAAAGATTATGTAGGGAAATCGAGTTGAAATCTGATCTTAATCGTATTAGAATAATTACAAAAAAAATTGTATTTTAATTTTTCAAAAATTAAGATAACTTTAATTCTATAAAATGATTACCACATAATTCATAATAATTCATGAATATAAATTCGTACTTTATTCCGAAGCTTGATAATAATCTTGTCATATCTCTCGAACTATTTCTGAAACTGATCTGTCTCAACCACCATAGTCGCACAAATATCCAGTCTCTAACGATATCCACATAACATGTTGAGAGAACTCTGTAACTCTTACAGAGAGGGTTAAGCAAGAAGTACTAGCTCCATAAAGCTTAAGCCTATTTATAATAAGCTTTCGACGTTTTAGTAATTTATTTGAGATTAAATTCTAATCTCAATTAAACTTTAATTAGAATTACAAATAAATCTTATTAAATACTAAATATGCCCAAATACGATTCAATATCTAATATTGATTCTTATTTATTAAATATCTCATATTTAATGATAAAATTTCTCAAATTTTATAATCAAGTCTAACTTGATTAAATTAACTTTGCTCTCTTCTAACTCATTTTATATGTGAAATCTATTAGGTTCCCAAAGATGTTGGCAATGGTTATAAATTATAATTCCAATTCATAATTATAATTAAATAAATTAAAAATTTTAATTTATCTTTAATTCTCTAATTAAACGATTTATAATCATAGATCAAGGTTGGTGTCTAACAATGTATCATGACTACCTAAATATTTAGGAACATCAAAGTAATTTTGACTAATTTTTGTGTGTGTGATTTTTCCTTATAATTCAATGCTTTCACCATATAATATTCTGATTAGACATAGAGCATGAAATCAATGTCTACTATATTTTAAGTGTAATTATATTAGTTCTCCACCATTAGTTATCGATTCAATTAATGACATTTGTAAACTATTTACAAAGCATCATTTCACCTTGGCCAAAGATTTCCTGAATCAATACTAATCGAGAACAACAAAACATTCTCCTTAATTATTTTAGGGTGATGAATCCTATCTTCATCACTCAACTACCTCCATACAGTTCATGCTATATCTAATGATTACCGATTAAACAACTCATGATTAAATAGATCATAAGTAGTATTAAAACACAGCAATCTTCATACAAGATAACTTTGATGACCTCAAGTCAAAGGATCACTTATACAATCATCACAATGGGAATTTCATAGACATACAAGTAATGTTTCAAACGAATTTCTCATATCTGGCATGTTCAGTGAACTTATTCTCTAACAAGCACCCACACGTTAGTTTAAGTATCTCTATACTTTAGCCTATGAGATTGACTACTTCCTTTATAAGGAAAAACAAAACATGTGCTAGTCTTTTTATGTTCTATTAATGTCCAATATTAACAAAACAATGATTAGGAATATTTAGGAATAATACATAAATGCAATATAAATCTCATAATTATAATCTCATTATAATTTTATTTGCAATGTACAATTATCCCATGGACTTTATCATATATATTTAAATATGTACAAGATAAAGAATGTCTTTAAATAATTTGTCATTAAATTACAACTAAAGCGATTGGCTGTAAGGCATAAACCAACATGTTAATGTATAACTAGGACCTGCCTTATTGTTTGTATAACTAATCTAGTAAACTGTCTCAATGGCTTCTATTTCAACAACTTGTCTTAAGTTCCAATTTTTGCTTAGCAGGTTCAGCAGGACAAGCCAGGTGAAGCTTCTGTTACTGTTATCTATGATTCTTGGTCTAAATCTTTCTCCTCTGTTTAGAAGAAAGCAAAAAGCGACGATGTAGTTAGCGAGTTTTGAATACTAAATCCTCTAATGATGATACCCTGCTTTCTGGTTTCCATATATATAAAATTCCCTGTAAGTTTTTGCATCCATGGTGGTTTCATCATTCTGTTAGCCTTAATCTATGATTAAGGGAGCCATTCCTTCTCAACAACTTATGTTACTTTTTATTGTCTTCCTACAAGGAATGTAATGAATGAAAGTACTAATTATGATGTTTCTGGTTTTACTAAGTGCAGGTGACTCAAAAAACTGGTTCATACTTGGATTCAGTGAGCTTGCAAAAGTGTGGCTTCTTCTCTTTGAAGTCCTTTCGCTTCTATTTCTCGTGTATGGTAATTTCTGTAATACGTGACGGGTCCTTAGTCACGTACCCCGGATCGAACGTGAAAGGGCAAAAAATGGAGAAATGTGAAAATACCTGACTTTCAGTTCTGAAACTTCAACCGAGTTTCTCAAAGCCGAATCGAGCCCGAATCTACCACCGTCTTCACGAGATTTGCTCTCCGGGACACGTGCTAGGTCTTTTTACAGTTTTCTCAAAACACGAGCTCTCTTAACGGATCAGAGATTCCTTATGCTCATGATTGATATGAGCAATTGCAGGAGATCATAACTTATTTATATAGCTTTTATATCGGGCTTTCCCATCACAAGGCCGATATGGACCAGGTCCACACTAATTTGAATCCATTTTTCTCGCGAACTTCGACCCATTGATTTGGATCATTTATTGGGCCACTTTATCATCTTTATCTGGATCAAATTACGTAACTTAACTGATAATTTATTTAAAAACCAAATTACAATTAATAAATATCCACTGAATGGAAATTTGACAAAATTGCCCTTAGGGGCAAAAATGTCTAACAATATCCCCCTTGGACAACTATTAATTGCAGTTTTAAAATAGATTAAAAACTCGGTTAAGCTACGCTACTGCATTAGTCGACTGAATTTAAAAACAAAACATTTGATCCAAAGATAATGAAAGTCCAACATTCTGTCCTGCAAGGCTTTCGATTCCAGAAAATATCAAATACATGTGTCATATGTGACACAGGTCTAATACAATCACTTATACCTAATACCTCACTAATATGAATGGGAAAATAGAGTGTGGCAGACTACGATGATACCTTTATGATTTGATATGTATCATCTTCGTCTATAGGTCTCGATTTCTCTAACTTTATGCTAAACTGCATCAGAGAAATCTTGTTTTTCTCGTCGAAAGCTAAATTGCATTAGAGAAAACTTGTTTCCTCTCACCATATGCTAAATAGCGTTAGAGCAAACCTTCATGTTCTCCAATTGAATGCTAAACTGCATTAGAGAACCTTTATGGGATTAAAAACTTATATCTCCCTATGTCATATAAAACTTTAAGGACATATCCATATAAAACTATATGTGTCTAATGACATAGGCTCAAGGTCGATATTTATAAATGCCCAGTAACCTTTAAAATGCTTAAGATCAATATAAATCTTAAGGTTTCTATACGTATTATGACAATGTATGGTAACATGTACTACTGAGGATAACCGATGATCATTTTTATAGATAAACCATCATATTGTCATAATACATCAAAATGTACAAATGTACGTGGAGCAAACATAACAATTCCCTAATTGACATTGTCTAAGGACTTCAAAACACTCATACTGTATACTTGTGTTCCAAACACAAGTAGATAAAGTCCTTTAGTTAAAGAATCGACTTATAGTTCCTCAGTCTTTAAATGCTCCAAACCTTAACGTCACCTTTTCTTAGCAACTACTTCATGATCAAGAATTTGATCTCAAAATGCTAAGACTCTGTGATATTCAATGTTGTTATTAAACAACACGGAAGGTTGATTATCACATTGCAACTGAATGGGTTTAACCACTAAATCAACCACAGACAACTCAGAAATCAAATTTCTAAGCTAAACCGTTTGTGAAGTAGCCTCATAGCGTGCACTCTGCATGTATGGTCGACGAAATTACCCGTGCCATTTGACACACTTCCATGACATTGTACCATCTACTTATGGTTACCTTAAAACTATAACCATAAGTAAACTTTCGATCATCCGGACACATAGCTTAATCTGAATCTGAATTCTCTACGACGTTTAGTCTGTTGACTTTTCTATATGTCGACACATAATCCTTGATTCCCTTTAATTATCTCAACACTCCTTTGACTGGATTTCAATGGTCTACATCTGAGTTAACTAGATACTAACCAAACAGTCAAACAGTAAATGCAATGTTCTATCTAGTACATAGCTGAGCATACATTAAGCTACCCATCATACTAGAATACTGAACATTCCTCATAATCTCTCTCTTTACTTTATTCTTTGGTCACTGTGCCAAAGAGATTATCTCTCACTATGAGAGATAAGTGTTACGACAGGTTTATTGTTAATTGTATTAAAATTTTGTAAAATACACTTAATGTATGCATTTTGTGAGAGGTATGATGAGTGTTAAGATTTGTTCTGGTGAATTCAAATACCTAGGACAAAAGATGCTACGTTAAGGGCCTTTTAAGTCAAAGTTTTTGACTAAATGTTGTTCCACCTTATACATCATGGTTAAACAATTTGACGTGAACAATATATTATCCTTATGCAGTAATAGAAAGATAATTTTGCTCCCTCTGATCTAGTACAAGCACCTTTTAACTTTATTTTCCATGAAGTTGAAAGAGGTCACAACCTCATCAACTGTAAGGTTTCACTTTTTAGAGGTTTGATGTGAATCACATATTGATCTGCATAACATGCAAACTATGTCAGTTCCATCTGGATCTTGAAATCTTTCAAGTTATACCATATAGACCACTTTATAAAGGTCTTTATTCAGGAAAGCGATTTTGACAACCATTTGTTGTAACCTTTTATCATCATGAGTTACAATTGCCTTAGTGACTCAAAATGTATCATACGAGAATACGAGAGAAAATCAATATTTCTCCCTGAGTGAACCATCAAGCAATTGAGATAGTCCAAAAATTGATGAACTTTATCCTGAAGTCCTTTGGTCTTAAACTTTATATTGACAGTTTTGCAGTTCTTCTGTAAAATCAACTAGCTCACTAACCTTACTATGCTTCATGGCTTACATCTTATTAATCATTATAACCCACCACAATTCTGCTGCAGGTACAGAGACAACCTTTGTAAAATTAACTAAATTCTTATTATGTCTAATATCATGGTCCTGTTCACCTAATAAACTATGTAATCAGATGGGATAACAGGTCATCTCACTCTGGTAGATTTTCATAATTGCATTAGATCTTGTACCTCCCAGGAAACTCTGTATGTACATGTATGGGTTCCTGTTTCTGTACTGGCACGGTACCAAGATCTAAATCTACCGGATCTAACTGTATGAGTAGTGGATGCATAATAGCTGTTGTATCTATCATGTTATCATCCTAAGAGTCAAGGGCCCACCATGATCATAGACATCGTATTCCAGAAACTTAGTTGTTTATGATTCCACTGTTCTGTTTCCTCCTTCTCTACAATAGAATCTATAACCTTTAGAGTGGTCAAGATATCTCACTAAATAGCAATGAGCACAATGAGTATGCAATTTTTCTTTATAAGGATTATACCACCTCGGTAGGGCAGCCCCACACACCGATGTGTGTAAGACTGGGTTTTCACACTTCTAGATAATTTGGTAGATTAGTCATGTTCTGCATTGACCTTTTCAAGTCCTTTAAGGTGCGATTATGCCTTTCGACAATACACTATTTTGCTCAAGACTATTCGGTATAGTGAATCAAGTCACTATGCCAATCGATTCCATATATCTGGAAACCGAACCTTTTCAAGTCCTGAAACACCATATTTCCATGATATTCTCCTCCAGGGTTAGATCTGACATTCTAAATGAATTTTTCTAATTAGTTCTCAACCTTCAGTCTTTAAGTGAGAACACATAACTGTACTAGAAATAATCATGACACATGTTAGAATACTTTTGAAATTGCACAATGCAATTGTATAAAGTCTTCTGATATCTTTATGTATCAGACTCAACAAGTAATAATTGACCTCAATATCCTTATTAGTCAACTCACTCCTATAATAGTTAACACATGGTCTCAGATCATCATAATCTAAAACTGAGAGAATGCCTTCCTTAATCAATCTCTCAACCCTAGTTCTAAAAATGTGGCTTAAACTTTTATGCTACACCATGTATGACTTTTCATTCATTAGGGTCCTTTATTTCATAACTTGTTCAGCAAGATACAAAGAAACATATGTCTAATTTGGGGTAAGGTACATTCTATGCAAACCATATGATAAGAAAGTTGTATCATTATGTTCTGCATTAAACACAACTGTATAACAGAAGTATTCAATATAAAACATCAACTTTCTTTGTCCAAAATTGATCAAAAGATCATATATAAAATGTGTTATGTATATATGGTGGGTCAAGGGCCCACCATGATCATAGACATCGTATTCCAGAAACTTAGTTGTTTATGATTCCACTGTTCTGTTTCCTCCTTCTCTACAATAGAATCTATAACCTTTAGAGTGGTCAAGATATCTCACTAAATAGCAATGAGCACAATGAGTATGCAATTTTTCTTTATAAGGATTATACCACCTCGGTAGGGCAGCCCCACACACCGATGTGTGTAAGACTGGGTTTTCACACTTCTAGATAATTTGGTAGATTAGTCATGTTCTGCATTGACCTTTTCAAGTCCTTTAAGGTGCGATTATGCCTTTCGACAATACACTATTTTGCTCAAGACTATTCGGTATAGTGAATCAAGTCACTATGCCAATCGATTCCATATATCTGGAAACCGAACCTTTTCAAGTCCTGAAACACCATATTTCCATGATATTCTCCTCCAGGGTTAGATCTGACATTCTAAATGAATTTTTCTAATTAGTTCTCAACCTTCAGTCTTTAAGTGAGAACACATAACTGTACTAGAAATAATCATGACACATGTTAGAATACTTTTGAAATTGCACAATGCAATTGTATAAAGTCTTCTGATATCTTTATGTATCAGACTCAACAAGTAATAATTGACCTCAATATCCTTATTAGTCAACTCACTCCTATAATAGTTAACACATGGTCTCAGATCATCATAATCTAAAACTGAGAGAATGCCTTCCTTAATCAATCTCTCAACCCTAGTTCTAAAAATGTGGCTTAAACTTTTATGCTACACCATGTATGACTTTTCATTCATTAGGGTCCTTTATTTCATAACTTGTTCAGCAAGATACAAAGAAACATATGTCTAATTTGGGGTAAGGTACATTCTATGCAAACCATATGATAAGAAAGTTGTATCATTATGTTCTGCATTAAACACAACTGTATAACAGAAGTATTCAATATAAAACATCAACTTTCTTTGTCCAAAATTGATCAAAAGATCATATATAAAATGTGTTATGTAAACACCTAAATGAACCTTGCTACAAGATTCAGTACATACATCGCCTATAAACATTACTTCCATTTTTCATTGCTGTCAACCATCAGTTCCTTCTTTCTCTTTATTTGACTTTATCATGGATATGAACCCCTTACACCGTGGAAGCACCTTGATCAGATATTCCACTATATAGTCACCAACTACTTAATGCGACTATGCAAATCAGATTCATAAATTGACTAGCCAAGAAGTTACTGACAGTCACAGTCTTTCTGTCTATGCCTTATACTACTGGCTTCTTTATGTCTCCAGGACCTTTACCAGCACTGAATTGACCAACATTAGTAGGTGAAGAAGATTCAGTCTTTCTACTTTTAATCCTAGTGTGCTTCATCTTTGCCTTCCCTCCGATTACATTGAGGGCTGTAAGAGTAACAAACTTGAATTTCTTCCCCTCATCAACGCAATGGGAAATCAAAGTATTAAAGTCCCATTTCTCATCCTGTCAATAATATGCCTTCACCAGATTACTTAACTCTAAAGGGAGAGTATTCAGAGTCTGCCGAATTATAAAGACATCAGGAAAAGAAATGTCTAACATCTTCGGTCTCTTATGAAGATGAATCATTCTTGATATGTGCTCCTTACTCCCCCTTTTCCCGTACACCTTATGGAGAATAATTCTTTATTTAATGTACTTGTCTCAACACTAAATGATACTGTATACCTCTAGAAGACATTTCCAAGAAATTACAGTGCCATGTTTGTGTCCGGAAATTCACTAAGCAAATGGTCAGATATGGATCTCTTAATGGTCATCAGACATAATCTGTCAGACAGATCTTGGGCTTCATAGGCTGCTTGATAAGCTTTCAAGCTCATGGATGTAGGTGGAGATGACCTATTTGTCTGTATAGTCATATCAACCTCAGTTATTTCCATAGCATTTAATACCTCCTCTGTCTACTTCTTGTATTGAAACCGGTCGGGGTTTTAATGTGACACTGATTTTATTGACCGAAAAGGTAACTTTATAGTAACTTTGATTAGATAAGCACAAATGTAGGATAACACGAATACTGAAAGCCATTAAATAGTATCTTTCCTGAAAATCCGATCACACATATTATGAAACACCTTTGGGCTGAATACATAATATATGCAATTAGACTTCCAGCATAAAAAGCGATCAGAGTATAAACCGTCAACTCTCACGATACTACCACCTTTGGGTGAATAGATCGTTTAAGCAACGACTTTCATCCATCTGATGCTTTATGATCATCTCAAAACGTTATGTAAGGCCAAAACCTTCGGGCAGAATAACTAAATATAAAGTCAAAGACATCCCCAACATGTAAATAGAATAATCCAAAATACTGACTTGAAAGGCCACTTTGGTGACTACATTCTTATCAGTATCCCAAAAAGTCCACTAACATAAGAGATACATTTCTATGTTATCCTCACATTCTTTATGGGCATATGGTATGTGATAATTTAATTTCAATAAATGCAAAACCCGAAAGTACAGTCTCATTGTCACACACCTGTTCTGAAGACATTCTCTCAAAACTTCATTATCGTGCATTACCGGATACCGAACTGACCTCCCAAGATACAAGAATCCCTTGTATATCCTTTATGGTAAGTTTGTAGCACGAAAATTCACTCAAAAATGACTTCAGAATGCCTCAATTCTTTTTCCGATTAGCCATCATGTGATCCCGAACCTTGAGTATGAGACACAAGACATGACAATTTGAAGTATCTCTCTCATGTGATGTCCGAAGCATGAAAATTTACTTGAAATCAGACCGGAATACCTTAATTTCTTTTTCTGGAATTAAACTTTAATTTATTACTAATGTAATAAATCAAGAAAAATGGAAAAAATTCACTTTATAAATTTCCCAGAGCTGGAAACTGACCCAAAACACCCCGGGGCACTGTTACGAGAAATCTGAATTTTTTGTGTTGTTTTTGGATGTTACTGTAGCTGACGTTCGTACATTGATGTTAGCATAACATCAGCGTATTGACGTCACCCCTGCGTCAGTCGCTCGTTGGTGCGACTACAGGCGCGTGGCTCGGGAGACGCGTCTGTGCACGTCACGTGCAAAAGCGAGCGCCAACGCTAGCGTGTGCATTCGTCTGTCCCTTATGCGGCCACGTGTCGGCGCGTGCACACACGTTCGCTGCCACCTGCTACTGTGCGTTGCCACACGCGCCTGACGATGTTCAGTTCCTCGCCGAAAAATGACAATTTTCAGCGAGTTTCGGTATTCTTTTTGACTTCACGGGCTTGTTTTCAACCCGTTTCTCAAGGCTAAATATATGTACACTACTTTCATGTAATCAAAAGCAAGAAAAAACTGAGAAACGGAAGCTAACTCTTCGAAAATTTTATGGAGAGAAAAATCGAAAAATCTTCGTTTTTAACCACCCGATCACGTCGCCGCTCTGATATTACGTGTAATACGTGACAAGTCTTTAGTCACGTATCTCGGATAGAACGTGAAAGGGCAAAAAAACGAAAAAGTGGGAAAATACTGATTTTCAGTTCTGAAACTTCAATCGAGCTTTTCGAAGCCGAATCAGGCCCGAATCTACCACCGTCTTACGAGAATTGCTTTCCGGGACACGGGTTAGGTCTTTTTACAGTTTTCTCAAAACACGAGCTCTCTTAACTGGTCAGAGATTTCTTATGCTCGTGATTGATATAAGCAACTGAAGGAGACCATAACCTATTTATATAACTTCCATATCGGGCTTCCTCATCACAAGATCGATATAGACTAGGTCCACACTAATCTGAATTCATTTTTCACCCGGACTTCGACCTGTTGATTTAGATCATTTATTAGGCCACTTTATTATTTTTGTCTGGATCAAATTACGTAACTTAACTGATAATTTATTTAAAAGCTAAATTATAATTAATACCTATCTACCAAATGAAAAATTGTCAAAATTATATTTGGGGGCAAAAATGTCTAACCATTTCTTCCCCACTTGAACTGGACCACCAAGTCCAATCGTTGTGTATTTCACCGTGAACGTGACTTGACAGGCAAAGATAGTGAGAAAACAAATAGCCTTAGGTCCTGAGTCTCAGCTAACCCTGAATCCAAGTTCTCTGCGGTTGGTGCCGATTCCCTAGACACAGTAAGCCATTGTTTTATCATTACAAGAATTTTGATTAATGATCGGTCTCGTATCTTAGAGAAACTGCTTATGGCAGGTGGAGATAGTGATGGGGTTGGAGGAAGAGTTTGACATTAGCGTTGCAGAGTAAAGCTCTCAGAACACATGTACGATTCAAGCAGCCGCTGACATGATTGAAAAGCTCGTCCAGAAGAAAGCCGAAGCTTGAAATTGAGTTTATAAATTAATTTACAAGATTCGTCGTTTAGGATTATTTTTGTTTGGAATATTCTTTTTCGTTCCAAGTCAACTGATTGAAATAGAATTTAAGTAACAACAGCGTTAGGCCAGATGACATGATCTTTTTAAAGTCAACGTCTAATAATCATTTTAATTTTGATTTAAGTTGGGTTTAATTTGAAAACTTTTTTTTTAATTTCAAATTAACAATATTTTAAAAATCGGATTAAATATTAAATTGATAAAATAAGAGGTTTAAGGTTTAACAGATATTATAATGTCTTAAAAAAACTGTATAGTTTACAAAAATTACAAAACTTTAATATTCTAAAATTTTTGTTATTTTGAAATAAAGAATACTTCGACGCCATGCATTATTGTATTGTAATTTTTAGGGGGTCGAGTTAGTGAAGTGAGGAAGATATAAGACTAAAAGTCTTATGTTTGAATTCCTCTATTTATACTTTTTCGATCGAGTCTGTCGTACAAAATTTGTTTAGTATAAAATGTTTTAGCTGATGTGATTTATAGGGTATTGTATCAATACGAAGATTTGACTGAGAAAACAAAAACAGAGGCTGTAGCAATCATTGGTGATTATAATTAGAATGCCGACTAATTGTTGGCCGAGACATGCCTTTTCCTTGTAACATCATCAAGTATTAATCATTGCATATAAAGAAATAAGGCTTTATTCGGATTAGAGTGAATTGTGGTTTAAGATTCAACAAAATAATTACATAAAAAGCTTATAAAAGTTAGAAGAATAGCGCAAACTTAGCTCACAATCACCTATTTACCGTGGCCTAATTATACTTAATTTTTTTATATTTTATACAAAGATTAATTTCATGACTCGAACTTATAATTAGTCTCAAATTCATAGTTTTTTGGTCAAAAAAATTAACTTTTTTGCACTTAATTTGAAGGTACAAATAAATCATAATAAAAATAAAAAGTAGTTTTTTGGTTTTATAAATTGCGAAATTAAAAAGACAAAAAATTTAATTAAGAAAAGGGAAAAAAATCTGAACAAAAATGGTTGCCTACCGAGCAAAGCGATTAGATTATCAGACACGTCATCTTTTGGATCCCCACGTTGACGCGCGTATCCGTAATCAGCGCCAAACGGCATGTCGCTGAAGTCATAAGTGAAAATTATATGAAACGAGAACTTTTCTATTTATGTTGTTGGTCTGAATTCCGACGTCGTCTTCGCCATGTCATCGGGCCAGTGACCAACAAACAAACAAGAAGAGGTCTTCTCTTTGTCTCTCGCTATCTCTCCCTTCCTCTCAGTCTCTCTCTATTTTCCGATCGATTTTCTCGTGAGAAAATCTAGCTCCTTCAAAATCTTCGTTCCACTGTCGTACAACGCACGACACGAATCTATTGAAACACGTATATACAAACATATACGCATAATTAGATGGAACGGAGAAGAGCCGCGAGTCCGGTGTACGCACGGCAATGGAGCGCCGGCTCAAGCACCACGGGATCGTCTTCTCCGGCGATGTCGCCGGCTCATCCTAGCTCTCGATTCGGGTCCGGCATGTCTACCATCAAGCGGTCGCAGAACGTTGCCGCGAAGGCCGCCGCCCAGCGGCTCGCTCAGGTTATGGCGTCTCAGACCACCGATGAAGAGGAGGAAGACGACGATCTAGGGTTCCGACTCAGTGGTCCACCGCGTGCTGCGCCGTTGAGTTTCAATAATAGTCTTAATCATAGTAACAGCAACAACAGTAATAACGCTGCTGCTACCACACCTGCTGTTTCGCTTACTAGACCTAACAGATCTCAGTCTCCTGCGGTAAGCTGAAGAGCTACTGCCTTTACATGTTTTCTTTAACTTTTTGAATTCGTATTCGATTCCGTTCGGTTTTGACCTGCACTGCTTTCATGATATTGAAAAGTTCTCTCATCGAATTTGTTTGTAAAATGATTTCAGTTGCGGAGCAGAACAATTAGATCTCTGCTTTCTGGCAGAAAAGAAAAAGTGTCTGAACATATTCAATCCCGAAATATATTTAACTGCCTTACATATTTAGTGTTTGTGATTGAAATGAATTACTGATTAATGGAGCTTTGGTATTTTAATTAGTTAGGTCGGAACTTTGTAGAACATGTCCCTACTGTTCGCTCTTCATCGGCTGGGAGGTCAGCGATATCTGTTAGGACACCTGTGTTGATGCCCTCTAGTAAACCGTCGTTGAGAACTCCTGCTTCTGTTGCTCCAATCGAAGTGCCTGCTAGCAAGAGTAAAGACAGAAGGTCCGAACTTGGTTATCTGTATTTTTTGTTGTTATTAATTTTATCATCTTTTGCTATACGGAAAGCTTGAACCTTGGTAGAGGAGAAGCCCCGTCTCCATGGAACTATTAGGCTCAACAGTGTCATTAAATTCAGTGATAATTACATGAAGACCCTTGGTTTGTTTATTTTTCAAGCCTTCCAGTTAAATTTACCTTCAAAGTTCCCTATATTTTGATAATTGGTCAAATTGTCACTTTTCTCAACATTGTGGCAATAAGGAAGACTACAATTTAAAACAAATTTGACTAATAATTGGAAATAATTTTTGGTTATAAAATGATGGTGACCATATAGAAGAATATTGTAAAATATTGAGAAAATAATCTATGTTTTTAATTATAAAACGAATGGAACCTCTAAGATTAAATTCAATTCAGAAGGGGTCATTTGGAGAAAAGCCAAACTAGGGGGCCTTTTATGATATTTTCCTTACATTTATTGCTATCACGTAAATAATACTGTTATGAGTTTTTTACAGTGTTATTGCTACTATTAGTATGCTAAGGGCACTGCATGAAGTTACGGCAAGCCGGGTTGCTTGATGGCTTGCCTAAGTTAATTCTGATTTGAACTTTCTTTGCGTAAAACTTGGATTTGGAAAAGTGCACTTGGTGCAGGATAATCTTTGAGTAATTTAAATATACCATATTTTGTTTACAAGGCACAATTGGGCCATGTTGGGATATGCAACAAGGACAATACTCCATTTTTTCCCTAACCCCGTTCCATACTACATGTAATAACCCTAGAACCAGGTGGGGGATTGCATCCTAGTCATCCAGTGCAACTTTGTTAGTAAAGTGAATTATTTCATTTTTAAGAGCACCAAGAAGGCACAAAAGTTTCAGGTTATGACTAAATTTGATGGATGATCATGAATTATGAATTTAACTGATTAACTTCTTATGATTACATGATAGTGTCAGATAGTTACACTTGATTATTTCGAACTTATATTTCAATAATTATAAGTAAAACATGAAGGTCTGTGTGAAATGGAAGGGGTGATTATTGTTCAAGCTTTATTTATTGCCCTTGCATTCTAATGATGGTCTTTTTCTTTGGGTAAATGTTTTGCTTGCCAACAACTGAAGATTTAGTTTAGATGTGGGGCAACAGAAGGTAAAAGATGGAGGAGACGACCGTGAAGCTTCTGCACTACGTGATGAAGTATGTTCTCATTATTATGGATAATGGGCGGTCAATTTCTTTGATCATATATGTCATACCACATTGTACTCTGAAGCTGACATGGTCTTGATTTTGCAGCTTGATATGCTACAAGAAGAGAATGAAATAATTGTAGATAAAGTATGTATTCCTTTTCCATAAAATTGGTTGTACGTTATCTTTTTTTTATGTTAAATTTATCTTTTTATTATTATTCTGGTTAGCTTCGCCGTGCAGAGGAAAGACGTGAAGAAGCAGAGGCTAGAGCTAGGGAGCTTGAGAAACAGGTGATTCACATTACAATCTCAACAGTATTAAGCATGTGCTGTTGAACTACACTGTCGATCAGTTAAACGGACTCCTTTTCTATTGAAGGGACTATCTACCCTAGTTCTTGGATGCAAAACAAAGGACCTATTAGTTTACCATGTTGAAGCATATACTGTATTTATATAATTTCTTGAGACATGAATATGTACATGTATGCTAATATGCTATCCTAGCTTGTCATGTTCACGTATTATCACAATTTGCACTGTGATGGTTTTAACTCATTGCATCAATGTGGTAATTTTGAACGTGATGTGTTATTCTTGGAATTTGATTGACTTGCAACATACCGTATCTTGGTCAGTTCCCCGGTCAATTGGCTTGATTGGCTGAAAATGCCTGTTATACAAATACTTATTTCTGACTTCATATTTTGTATGCATTAGGTCGCCTCCCTTGGAGAAGGTGTCTCCCTTGAAGCTAAATTGTTGAGCAGGTAATTATGTTTGCTTTATCTATAACTCCGTGGGTGAACTTTCTGGTTCTAATTTCATGTTAAAAATCCACAGGAAGGAAGCAGCATTACGACAAAGAGAGGTGAGTTGGGTTTATCATAGTTCGGGCACTGAATGTGAAAATGAAAGTAGAAGTTATCTTTCCCTTTTCATTTTGATGTCCCTCAGGAACAAACTTTTGAGTGGACTGTCTGTTTAGTTAGTCTCTCTATGACAAACATTTTACCTGTTTTTTGCCAACAGCTTGACTTAGACCTACTTATTCACATTTTTTAGTTATTCAATAATTCTTTGGCAAATTTTCATTTCATTGAACTGCAAGAAATTATTTACCACAGGCTGCTCTTAAAGCTGCCAAACAGACAAAAGATGGAAGAGATGAACAAATTGCAGCCCTTCGAATAGAACTTCAGGTTAGGTCTTATGCCTGTTGTTCTTTTCCAATTTTATATGCTTAAGAAGAATTCGGTCCCCAATCTTTTTTATTTTTTACCAGAACATGAAAGATGATACTGCAGCAGCAGTTGAACAACTCCAAGATGCAGAGTCTGAAGCGAAAGCTCTTCGGACGATGACTAAGAGAATGATTTTGACTCAGGAAGAGATGGTTAGTTCATTTTGAATTCAAATTATATCTCGGTTTGGTTGTGTGGATGTTTATTGTACCCTAGATGTGGCCTTTTAGGAGGAAGTTGTCCTGAAGAGATGTTGGCTTGCTCGCTACTGGGGTTTAGCTGTACAGCATGGTAAGAAACCTTCTAGAATCGTTTTCCGTTCTAGAGAGGATATAGTTTCTTTGCAAATATTATCTTCTTCCTTGATAAGGCATATAGTGATACTTTCGGATATACAGCCTGACTCTTATTAGTTATAACACTGATAGATATGGAGGTAAAGGCATGAATAATCTATATCTTCATAATATTATGATTCTACAATATGGTTTTATTACTCAAAATTTATCTTTGAACCATTATCTCTGTTGTGCGTTTAATTGCTAAGCATAGTTTTTGGCTTATGGGTTCTGTGTCTTCTGTTCACAGCTTAGTTTTACCTGGCATACACATTATACCTATTCTTGTATTTATTATTAATTTCTTCTCTCTGTGGTTTCTTTTTTCGCTAGACATTTGTGCAGATGTGGCCGTATCAAAACATGAGCAGTGGTCAGCACTGGCTCCTCTTCCATTTGAAATTGTCATTTCTGCTGGACAAAAGGCGAAGGAGGAATCTTGGGAGATGGGTTAGCTTACTAACAGATTGTTAGATTTCTTATTGTTTCCCTTTCAAGTTTTCTTATATTTTAGACTAATATTGCTTCACATTACTTGGGCTGTGACATTGATGAATGGAATAGGTAGCGGTGATTCAGATCGGAGCAAACCTGATCGTGATTTGGGTGATCTAACAGGGGAAGGAAATATCGAAAGTATGCTTGCAGTTGAAATGGGATTGAGAGAATTAGCTTCTCTAAAGGTTTTTTTACTTCCATTTATCCACATTATTTGAAGGTTTAGCGGTTTCTTAATTAAATTTTTGTATCACGATAATGTATTTGTTACTAGTGTTAAAACCATTATAACTTATCTTTCCTAAATCAAAAAGGTTCGACACTCAACTTGTTGATTATTTTTCATCTTTATAGACATCATTTGCTACCTATAAATGATAGTACATATCTTCATGTATTAAGGTGGAGGATGCTGTTGCACTTGCATTGGCTCGGAACAAAAGGCCAAGTATGTTTTGATTATCACAATTATAAGATTTCTGCCTTTGCAGTTCTCTTTTGTACCATTTTTTTTTTTTTTTCATTTGGCTGGTCACTATTTACTTAATGGAATGTGATTTACCGTTCAGTAGTGAAGCCTTACGAACTAAAAACTGTTGGTGTTACAGCTGCTATATTGGCTTTAATCGGACTATGAAGTTGTGACTAATCTTAGTTAACTGCAAGTTCCTCATTTTCTTTTCAATTTCTGTTCTCTTTTTCTGGACTTGTATAGATTTAGGTCGGCTGATAACTCGATGCTTGCCATCACTTGTAGTTGATTGATATACTTAATCTTAGGAGTTTCCTTACTTGTTAGTGCCCTTTTTTTCTTGTAATCTTCTTATACATTTGTGTATTTATTGTTCTTTGTTTGATTCCTTAGGTTTGAGATCACCAACTGATCCCAAGTTCACAGAGGCCTTTGGTAAGATGGAGGACCTGATTGGTGATTGGACTATGCTTTATGACAGGTCTTTTGACATCTCTATTACCTATGATTTTTAACTGCAGAACTAAGTGAAGAGGAGGTTGAAGATGTCCTTTTCAAAGAGGTCAATGACTGTTTTTAACCTTTTAATTCCATTCTTGATTATTCAACCTGAAAGTTTTGGCTAATAGTTACTGCATTACATAGGTTAACAAACTACCTAACCATTGATTTCCTAGATCTGTCTCCGCGCAGTTGTATTTTTCTTGATTTGTTTTTGTTTGTATATGCATAGGCATGGCTAACATACTTCTGGAGGAGAGCCAAAGCACATGGTGTGGAAGAGGATATTGCAGAAGAGCGACTACAATTTTGGATAAGCCGTAGTGGGCAATCACCAACTTCACATGATGCTGTGGATGGTGAGCTTATATACCTATGATTCAGTAAACAAAGAAGCTTAATTTGATAGGAAACCTCAAAAAGGGAAAGTTAGTAACTCTTCTATACAAAGTAATGTACTGGAAATTTCTTAGCAAAGATGTAAATAAGTTAAATTAGTTGGATGGCTCCTTTGTATTTTGGTATTTCGAAGTCTTAAATAAAAGAACTTGTGACATTGCAAGTATGCTTTTAAAAAATCCCAACTAGTTAAGGAATCCTTTGTACTTTAGTGATATATAAGCTTGTATTTCCTCTTTATTTTCAAGAATCTAGATATTGGAAAATTCTTATCCAGTTTGATTGCACTATAAGCTCCTAATGGAGGATAAGAAACAAGTTGGGAAGAAGTAATAGCAGAACCTATAGAAGATTTGCATATGCGATAAGATCTGCATCTTCTTTTACTTCTTGCGTACCCGATGATTTGGGATTTCATTGTGTTCATCATTATTGCAGTTGAACGAGGCTTGTTGGAGCTAAGAAAGTTGAGTATAGAGCAACAGCTTTGGGAGGCATCTCGGAGAGAAATTGATCAGCCATCTTCAGCATCGGTTGCCAACCATATATCGGATGTAGAGTAGCGTTATACAATATAGTTAGTATTCTTTTCTCTCCTACTCCATGTAATGAGTTACTCTTTTCGCGCATGATTTGTTTTTTTTTTTAGCAGTTCATCATTTCAAAGTGTGATCTCATTGCAGCTTGCTGTCACTTCTTGTGAAGTTTATGACAATTTGCATATATTGAACTAAAAGAACCAAAACGCGCTCGAATGCGGCTACCGTGCCCAGGTTGTTCAAAACATGTGAAATTGTTGGTCTGGATTGAAATACTTCGGAGGAGTCATTCTGACTTGCGGGACTCTTATGTTCAAGCCTCCAAAAAGTAGCTTGTCTTTGGCTTGCGGCACTTATCTTTTGCTAGTGTACCTGGTCATTCGATATGTAACTGAATTAGAGTAGTCGAAAGCTTGTGCTGATTCCACACCTCTTCTTCACGGTTTGCTTTTATGCTTCCACTTATATCTTCTATTGTGATTTTTAGTTGTATTTTTTTTTTCTTGAGTTTATGTTTAATTGTTTGATTGAGATATGAAATTAAAAAATTGAAAAATAAAAGCATCAAACATGTAATAAAAAGGTGAAAAACAAAAAAATGGTTTTTTTTTTGAGATTTAAAAAAATAAAAATTGTTTGATTTTATTATTATATTTTTATAATATTAAAGTTTAATTCAATTCATTTTTAATACATCAAATTGTATTTTAAAATTAATTAGTTATTATTATTAAAAACAAAAGTATGAATATTTGATATAATTAAACTCAATTTTATATATTGAACAAGTATAATAATTATATTAATCTATTATAATTCAATAATTAAAGAAGCTTATAATGGAACAATAAATTGATTGGATCTTCTATTGGTATAATTATTTCATATTTGTCTAATAATTACATATTTTTGGGAAATATTTTAAAGTTGTAATTCAGTGATATATATTTCATTCCAAAATTTGTATTATTATTTACATTTTCAATAATTTGTTATTTATTTTTGACACAATTGTTAAATAAGTCATTGTCTTATCCATACATTATAATAAAATTATATATGTTATACGTTAAGATTCTCATCCAAAAATTTAAATATCCAAGATGATATATTAGAAGTTCTATGTAAATAAAAATATTTATTCTCTGCCCAACTAAAGAAATAATAACTGCCTCTATTAGTTTATCATCTGAACCTCATTCGAAACTTAATAAGGTTTATGCATCAATAATACCAATATTAAACAATTAATAAAAACATTAAAATAAAATTTGATAAAATGATTATTCCACCAAAACATATAATATAAGTTTAGAAGTTCATATTTTATACAAAACATGCAGTTATAATGTTTCAACCTTTAATAAGATAAAAATCATCTCTTATCATTTCATACCCCATCATTTTCCTTTATTTTCACACGATTATTTGAATTGTTTATATTATTCAAAACTTCCATTATTTAAAATAATTACATATGAATGACAACGTAAAAATGTGTCTCATGCAATAATTTGAAGTGTGTAATTACTAAAAGAAGTATATAATTATTCTCTCTTAAGACTAATTCAAAGTCTATCCTCATTTCCATCTAAATTAAAATAACCTATTATCTATAAACATATTGCAAAAAGAATACATACTCTATGATTGCTCAATGTAAACTTAAATAGGACTTACCCTATGGCCAAAGTTTATTCTATAGTCAAGGTTTAGTACCAACAAAATGAGCTTAATAACAAGCAAAAATATCCAAAATAATGAAAAAAAGGAAAAGTAGGAGATCATTTTTCAGTTTTACTCTTACAAACTGCAAATCAACTACTTGCACCAGAAAAGACTGATCCTTTCCTATCCCAAAGTGCCAAAAAAAACTTGGGAAGAAAATAATCATTAGCAAAGGGAAAAGAATTGCGACCATAACACATATTAATGTATCACAATTAGAAGTTTAGAACACATCAATGAATTGTAAAGGGGAAGGAAATATATAATATTAATAATTAATTTTAGTTAATTTAATATATAATATTAAATTAAATTATTTATAGTTCTTATTAATAATTAATATATTAAATAATTAAATAATATATATTTACTTGATAGTAAATCAAATTATAAAAAATAATAACAGAAAACAAAAATCACTTTTTTAATAGTTTTAATAATTTTTGAAAATTAAAAAAATCAAAAACTAAAACAAAAAACTTAAACTTAAACTTAAAATTACATATTTTTTAATTAAACTTGAAAATAAAAACTAAAAACTAAAAATAAAAATAGAAACCAACAACCCTAAGCCATCAATTACAAAGGAAAAAGAAACGAAAAGGCCTTTAAGCAAAATATAAAATTGAACAAATTCGAAAAACAAAATCTATTAAAGAATAATATAGTCAAAACTAAAAATACCAATAAAAAAAGAGTAATCATCGATGACATTGCTTTAATATTTTAAAAAAATAGACTTATTTATTATCATCATCATCAACACTCAATTAAAATCTAATTAAATTGTGGGATATGGAGATTTGATAGTCACATTTACGTAATAAAAGTATTATTTTTAATAAACCCATACAAAATACGATATGACAATACTACAAAATTTTAATAGAAAAATTTGGAATCCTAGAATATAAGGAAAGGATCTCTCATAAGGGGAGTATTTGCGTACTTATAAGTTATATTAAACATTTTCCTTTGCCTGAGAAGATTAAATTATTTGAGTTTAAATTTGTTATTTTTTAAATATTAATAAATGTTATAATTTAATTTAAATTTTGGTACAATTCTTAATAATTAAAAATATAGATTCAATTTCACCCAAAAAAAAAAAAAGATATAACTTCAACCTAAAATTTAAAGTCCATTTAACTATAAATTACACTCCCATCTTTAATTCAACCTAATAATTAAAGTTATCGGACGTTACATAAAATAGTTTCTTAAGTTCAGATTACTTGATTCCGTTAATCTTATTTTATGAACATTTATTTATTTATTTTTTGTGTCTTATTTATTAAATAAATAAATACTCATAAAATAAAATAGACGTAGAATAATATAAATAGGTAATTTGTCCACAGTTATCGTTACTAAATAATTTTAATTATGTAATTCTTATCACATTTTATTAAATCTTATTTATATATTTTTTTATAATTTTATATAATTATATAAATAAAATTTAACAAAATAAAAAGATTTGACGTGTAAAGTAGAAAAGTTACAATTTTCATAGTAATCAACGAACATTGGGATTCGTATCAAACGGTCATTCCTTCCACCGGCTTCTTGTCCTGTCCACGTCTTAATTTTACTTCATACATTTTTCAGAAACGTTTGACGCTGTCACATATTCCAAGAGACAAAAGCCATTCTGTCCCACTCCCACCACCTTTCTTTTCTTGCGTCAACTTCATATTTATAACTTTTAAATAGTCAACTTTTACTTTCTTCGTAACTAACTAACTAGATGAATTGGATAGGATCGTTTGACACAGGCAAGAACCGAGTTATCTAACCCCGCAATTAACTTCTATGAACTCCAAAGGTTTGATTTAGGGTAACGATGACAATTGATAATTTTCTAAATTCGACATGTTAAAATAATAAGTATTTATATATTTAAAATTGTTATTTTAGTAACTGTTAAATTACAAAAATAAGTATTTGATAAGTGTGATTGCGGTTATTGAAACGAGATAAAATGATTAAAAAGACTATTAATTTAATAAACTATTAATTGTTGTATAAATAATTAAAAATTATATTAATAGTCATATAAATTTAAAATTATAAATAATAAAATATTAAATTAAAATTAAAATATAAATAAAATATATTATCAATTATATATATTTAAATTATAAATAAGAATAATTAATTGTTGAGGGTATAATAAAAAATAATAATTATCAGAAGCTTATTAATAAAAAGTAAAATTTTTACCACAGAAACACTTTCTTAGCGTAACCTTTTTTTCACTTATCGATTTTTATGGTGACACCGCACTTTCTTCTAATTTTTGATTATTTACCCGCATATTTAAACATGTAGTTACGTTTGAAAACTATAATTGATAAGTACTTATCTTACCAAGATCTAAAAATAACCTTAAGGTAAAATTAATCACCCAAATTAAATTGATTTGAAGTATGATTTTGACACTAAAACCAATCACTAGATACCAAAGGAATAAAATCTGAATGGGGCACATGACATGGGAAGTTGCATCCATTAACAGTGAAAGTGTTTTACAATATAATAACGAAAAGCTGATGAGCTTTCTCCCACTAGAAAGTTAATGATATGAAGAACCCAACCCTTTCCTTCCATTTCAAGGTCTCTAAAAAGCAAAAGCTTACACCTTCCATGCTCCCAACTTCTTCCCATCTCTCTTTATTTGAAAAGTACATACATTCATACCAATAAGAACACAAACTTAAGAAATTCTATTTTGACTTATACCGACTTTGTAACCAATAATATGGGTAACCTGATTTTAATACTTTATATTTTAACTTCTGCAAGTTTTTAAAAGTAGCAAGTAACAATAAAAACCTTGAATCAATTAACTTTTCGATTCGGTTTTACTTTGATAATTTATTTTGTTAAAAATCGACCAATTTATTAATTAATTAATCAATTTTTATAAATTAATCAGTTTTTATAAACCAAAAAAACTAATTAATTTTTATTTTATATTCTCCTTTTTAATTAAACTTTAATTTTTGTATAAAATAAGGACAATCTTTTTTGGTAATTTTTTAAATTATCAAATTTTGACCAGTTTTATAACGGTTTAACATCGATTGAATCTTTTAAACTTTACACTTCTTGTTTGATCGGTTTAATTTTCGATTTGATTTTGAAAACATATTTGCAAGAGAGCTAATTGACATCGATACTATATACTTTTTTTATTATTGTTTTTATTGAGTAAAAGGGTTTGTGATAATAATAATAATTAACAAAAAAGGACCACGAGACTTGATCCTCTGTCCCAACAATCTTGACCTAATTATGTCTCAGTCTATTCTAACTATTTATTTATATGTAAATGATTAGAATAGACTAGGATAGAATTAGGCCAGGATTGTAGGAACAGAAGATTTGAGAGATAGGACCACCCATATGTAACTTTATACTTTAATTGAGCGTATTCATGACAATGTCAGGACAGAGCAAGGACTGCCCGTATGAGCAATTCCTTTAGAGACGAGTCACTCTGTGAAATATTAGGCGACTTAAATTAGAAATCAGAATTTGGTCTGCTAACTTGTACTAAATGTCGATCAAGAAAGGTTCTGAAGGATAAAGCATTGTTCCTATCCTGTTCTGCCAATACCATTTCAGATGTTCTTGGCATGTCCATAAGAACTAGCAGTCCGGACTGGAATTGCCTTTGCCCTTTTGGTATGTATGAATCAGCTTTAAGAATTCTTTACATGGTGTTGGGGATGTGAATGTAATTCACTCCTCATAGTATTCTTAAATTAAAGGATAATATTTAATTAAAAAATCTTAATTTTCATTAAAATTTATCGACATAATGTAAATAATATATGTAAAATGTGTCAATTCAAATTAAATTAATTAAAATTGAGTCAAACCACTAATTTAAAATAATTACAATAAATTATTAATACGAATAAGATTTAATAAATTCAGATCGAATTTACAAGTGTATTTTATTGTAATTTTTTAACGAAAGTTTGAGAGATAAGTTTTTTAAAATTTGAAAATCACAACAAATTTTAAAAATAAAATTAACTAAACTAAACATGGGTACCGTAACCTTGTAAAAGTGACTTTTCCAAAGAACATGGCTTGTTTCTCTTATTCAGGATACAAAGTATATGCAAAATGTGGGAGCCTACTTGACAGACACTAGTGAAGAAACAAAAGAAGACAAAGTTTGATAGCTGTTCTTCTGAGGGAAATGTAGGCAGCCTGCTTGGCCTTTGATTGATTCCAATTCCAAGTTTCTCTTTTTTGCTTTTGCAATATGTCATCCATATGAGCTGAGTCAGCTCATTAACACCATGCCACTCTCATGTCCTTGTGTCTCTCATGTATCTCTTTCAACACCATTTTCAGGCCTGCAAGAGAAAAGCAAACCCCTGTAATCATAATAAAAAAGCAAGCCTAGCTATACTATAGTGGTCATTTATTTAGTGGCCCAAGTCATCCACTAAGCAGCAGCAGTTGAAACAGGTCTTTTGTCTCCCAACTCCAAGTGCCATTTCTGGGATCTCTAAATCAATGTACTTCTCTCAAACATGGAAGGCCATATCAATGGCTTTGTTAATGGTATGTGTTTCAATGGCGGTAGAGTGTTCCACGTACCATTCTGGCAAAATTGGAAGGCTTCCTGGGCAACCCCGTGTGACTTTTCAACATTTCTCAGGCTACGTTACAGTGGATGATAAGAAGCATAGAGCTCTTTTCTATTACTTCGTTGAAGCACAACAAGATCCAGCCTCAAAGCCTTTAGTTCTCTGGTTGAATGGAGGTATGAAAAGCTTAGAACTTTATCACATTCAAGGCTTTTAAATTGATTCAAAAATTATGTCAATTTTGGTAGGGGAGAACCTAAAAGGCTAAACCATTTAATTATCATTTTAAAGCTTATATATTGATTTGCAGGGCCTGGCTGTTCTTCTCTGGGAGTAGGGGCTTTCTCTGAAAACGGACCTTTCAGACCGAAAGAAAAGGCTTTGGTTAGAAATGAGTATAGTTGGAACAGAGGTACAAAGCATGGTTTACTTACCTTGTTAATGCGGTTGTAAATTTGGCCCTCTAATGGCATTTTCACGTTGATCAATAATACAGAAGCAAATATGCTATATTTGGAGACACCAGTTGGTGTAGGATTTTCATATGCTGTTGATAGCTCCTCCTATGTGGCTGTAGATGATGAGGCAACAGGTATAATCAATCAAATTCAGATCTTCATTCTTCTTCTTCAATGACATGATTGATCATATTGGTCATATCAACCAGCTCTATCAAGTTCCTGAGAAACAGTGTCCTCAAGTGGGTAAAATCTAAAAAAAAAGAAAGGAAAAGGTTTGCTCCTTTATGAAGTTACCATTTGCTGAGTACTAATTGATCTGCGTAGACTTAAAAAGGCTAAAGATAAAGCACTACTTTTGTCCCCTCCAACTCATTATTATCTCGACAGGAAAAATAAAGCATGTGGGGAAACTGTATATCCACAATAATTTCCACTGCTGGAAACGAAACAATTGTTTCATGCTGCAGTATTATGGTGACCTTTACCTCAGATATATCATATCCACAGTAATTTTTACTTAGATGGGTTCCTTTCAGAATAGAAGCTTGTTATCCTAATTGAGTGGCTAAATCATTGAGTTTATGTTCTAAAGTCTTCTTAATCTACCGTTTACCTTGGCCTTTTGAATTCTCTGTCTTCTAAAGCTGTTCTTGGTTTTCTTTTCTTAAGCCAGGGACAACCTGGCATTCTTCAAAGGCTGGTTCGACAAATTCCCTCAGTATAAGGAAAGGGATTTATTTATAACAGGAGAAAGTTATGCAGGTAGAAGAAGTTGTTCTAAATGAATTCTTTTCATATAAAGGAAAATCATAGTTATAGCTTCATTTTGTCCTGTATATCCCAGGTCACTACATTCCTCAACTTGCAAAACTTATGATGGACACGAATCAAAAGGAGAAGATATTCAATTTGAAAGGAATTGCAGTAAGAACTACTTCATTAACTAGACATATAAGGAATTTGGATCTGGAAATTTGTTGAGTTGAAACAAATTGAAAAATATTAATAACTAAACACATTAAAGTTGGAAAATGCCTGCGTTTGATTTTCCATGCAAGTCTGCAAGAACATTTGACTAATGTATACTTCTCTTATTTCAGCTGGGCAATCCTGTTTTAGAATTTGCCACAGACTTCAATTCAAGAGCGGAATATTTCTGGTCTCATGGATTAATATCAGATTCAACATACAGATTATTCACTTCGGCTTGTAACTACTCGAGATATGTGAGTGAATATTATAGAGATTCTCTTTCACCTATTTGTTCACATGTTATGAGCCAAGTTAACAAAGAAACGAGTCGGTTTATCGACAAGTACGATGTTACCCTAGATGTTTGTATTTCATCAGTGCTGTCTCAATCAAAGATCTTAAGTCCACAGGCAAGTGTTCCCTGCAAGAAATTCCCCTTCACCTTTGTGGTTCACATTCTTGTTAGGTGAGCCTGATTATGTTTTCTTATTGATCTTATATCAGCACCAACAGCCCACCAAGATAGATGTGTGTGTGGAAGATGAAATTGTCAATTATTTGAACAGGAAGGATGTTCAAAAGGCTCTAGGTGCTAGACTAGTTGGAGTTCGCAGATGGGAAGTTTGCAGCTAGTAATTCTCTTTTCTAACAACTGATATGAGGAAATGAACACCAAATTTTATCAGCATAACCAATTTATTTAGTGCTATGTTAAAATTTCTGTTTACTTTCTTGATCACAGCATTCTGGACTATGAGGTGCTCAACCTTGAGATACCAACAATCTCTATTGTTGGATCACTTATTAAGGCTGGGATTCCTGTTTTGGTTTATAGGTAAATTGAGAAAACAAACTTGTATAGTTCAATAAGATTACTGAGGTGTTGCAATTCATAACATGATGAACCATGCAGCGGAGATCAAGATTCTGTCATCCCATTGACTGGTAGCCGAACACTTGTACATAAACTGGCCAAGGAGTTGGGATTGAATACAAGTGTACCTTACAGACCCTGGTTCAACGGAAAACAGGTAAATTCTTGTAAAGGGTCCATGAATGGAGGATTTATATCAGAAACTAATTTACTGCTCTTATTCAGGTTGGCGGGTGGACTCAAGTCCATGGCAACATCCTGTCATTTGCTACCATCAGAGGTGCTTCTCATGAAGCTCCGTTCACGCAGCCTGAGAGATCACTGATGCTGTTCAAATCTTTCCTGGAAGGCAAACATCTACCAGAAATGTTTTAGTGTATGCAGATATGTGGTCCTGAAATTGTGTGTACATATTAGATTGTCTATAGTTCTAAAACATTCTTTGCTTGTTGAAAGAAAAAGGAACCATTTTCTTGAACGTCATTGCGATCAAATGTAATGTGAGAAGCTTCATATGGTGTGTTGTGAGGGAAGAAAAATGTTACAGAAGTAGCAGCAGAGAAGGTAAATCAAAATCCTGATCACCAATGGTTAATCTATACCAGGAGAAGCAAGCGTGAAAGACCAGCTGAGCTTAATCAGAGTGCTGAGATGGGCCTCTAATTGGGTCTCAAATAGTTACGTGATGATGATTAATTGTGAAGAGAATGTCAGAGTTTGGTACGATATTTTTTTTTCTTAGAGAATAATCACGTGGGAGGAGAATATGTATGTAATGATTGTTTTTAATTAGGAATGTCACTTTTGTACGAACGGTTTTACTTTTGTTGGTTGGAAAAGAACAGTGCATTGTATTTTCCAGATTTTGGGCTGCTTTGGTTTAGCAAGAACAGTAGTAATTGAGAAACACTGATTCATTAACAATCAGAGTTTTCTTTACAATTCATTTGTTTTTTCATTTTTGTCCTTCAATTCCTTCTCTGGCTCTTTAACTCTAACAAAAAAATCAGTGCTTTCTTGTTGCCACCAACAATGGATCATAGCTCTTCTGCTTTTCTGCACCTCAGTGTGGAATAAAGTGTCTCTACATTTTAGATCAACGGAAAGGTATATCATCAATTTACGTTTCTCGAAGAATACAGATGCGAAGAGAAAGGTCTTCAGATTTTTAATGGACTTGCCAGAAAGAAATGGTTGGAGAGGATGCTCATAATTTTCTGTATTTGTTACCAATTCTAGTACTTTTAAGTGACACTGTTTCTTCCTGAATGGGGAACATATCATCAAGAAACTCAAAAGGAACGTAGATATTAACAAAAGAAAGGGAGTTGTATGACTTTCAGAAGGGGCTGATCATTTTAAGTGCGAAATAAGAGTTATGACAGAAAAAGAATTTACTCGATTACTGAAAAAAGAGTGGTGAAATGAGTAAACAGACTTTTAACACACAATTTGAAGGCTTGTTGGTAAGTTTTATATTCTTTGTCCAAAACTATATCAATCTTTTAACACACTTTTAGCAATCAGAATGGCTCGAGTAAAAACCAGTTAATAACCCTATATAACAATCAGCAATGTTAGCCCATCAATTAGATTGATTCAATCTGATTGTTGTTGTAGGTGGGATCGAACCCAATATTGAGTTTATTGTTAATTTCATGCACAATCCAAACTAAAGTATCAACTTTTTGAAGGTGATTTACACAGTTGCTAATTGGAGCAGCAAAAGTGTCTCCAGTGTCCTATGCCCTGCCTACTCCATCGCTGAGCATGACTGACAACCTGGCAGAAGAGAGCGTGATGCATCATTGCACCAAAGCCAATCAAGCTTACACTTCTCCTCACTTTGTTATTAATACACTCCATCTTGTTCTTACTCTATACTTTTGTGGGTCTCTCTTTTAAACTTTTCCATTTGGCTAATCAACCGCCATGAACCACTACCTGGAAAAGCGGGCACTCTCTCCAAATAAAGCAACTGTCCCATTTTCTCTCGCCAATTTTTGACTTGTATCCAGTACCACTACGCTTCTTCTAATCTTGAAAAACAGTATCTTTATAAAGGAAACAGCATAAAAAAACCACAAAAAGAACATGGCCAAAGAGCAAAAGGACGACCCTCTTTTAACAATTATCAACAGCAATACTGGTAGTCTCCAGGTCCAGGTAAATTCGCAATACAATAATCATCTTTATAGCCTTTTTTACGCTTCCCCACTTGAACAATCCCATCTCATAATTACCCCTATTTCTCTGTCGTTGCCATGCCAATTTCTGATGGAAAATTCCCCATAAAGGTTGTGTTAGGGTTTTGTAACCCATCAGATTTGGTTGGCATTCTCATTGTAAAGATCCATCTTCTATTGTTGTTTATGAATGAATTCGTTTGTGGGAATTGCAGGAGAAAGAAGAAGAGAGAGAACTGGACCTGGGATCTGACGAACCTGACATCCCTTTACCACTTACAGTCGCTTCTCGGGTGAAGTTTTCTTCTTTTCCGTTAAATCTCTAGGTTTCATCCTTATGTGTGTTTTCGAGTGTCAGAGAGAGTGTTGTGGAATCTGGCAATTTAGAGATTGATTATGCATGAAGTTTGTATATTGGAATCTGACAATTAAACATTGATTATGCGTGTAATGTGCACATGATCTTGATCTTGGGAATATTGAAGTTGCAGTTATTGTATATGTTGGGGGACATTACATCGGGTCCAGCATATAGATTCACCCAATGGGTGGAGTTGGTACGTAAAAGAAGTGGGAGATACCGATCATCTGGATTTCCCCACCGCCTTCTGAGGCCTGACGATATGCCCTCCAGGTTCTCTGACCAACGTCCATTTTATCATTACATTTCATAAAAATGGCTAGTTATTAAATGTTGATTATCTATAATGCTGTTGCTTCTATGAAAATGCCTGCACGTTCATCTGTTTAAGACAGCAGGGGTTCAGTTTTTGGATATATGCCATGCTTGGTATTGCTGCCAATTCTGGAGTGAGAGATGCCAAGTGTTGGGAGTTAAGATATGGCTTTTCAGAGAGAGTACAAATAAAAAACTGGAAATTCTTGAAGGCTGGAAGTTTTACTCTGGGACAAGTTTTGACGCATGTTCCCATTTTCTGCATGGATACTCAGATGGTCTGACTGTTGTCAGAAATAGTAGTACATGACCATGCATAGACGAAATGTTATCACTTCGTTTCTAAGTATGTGTCTGTTTGGTGGGGCTAGAACAGTTGGTGTGCAAACCTTGTCCTGGAATTAAACAAAGGATAGTGTTGGAGAATTGCATGGTAGCAGGTTCTTATGATGTGCTCTATTTAAGGTGCTTGAGGTGCTCAGCTGTTTACATTTCTCTTCCTACCATTATTTCCTTGCAGTGACGGAGAATTAGTTACTGATTCAAAAAGTGATCCACATCCTGAGCAAGCTCCAGAGATCAATTTGTGGGAAAGGCTTGGTAAAGCTGCTACTCTGGACATTGAGTCGAACTCTTTTTCCTGGGACATGCTTTCTTCTCTCCACCACACCGAACATAGTAGCAGCACTGATCAGTCTGAGGATGACATGAATAAAGCCCTTGAGGTATATGATCTGAAAATATCAAACTGTTAATTGGGCCACATTTTCTATCCCTATGAAATGGTTATTGAGGTACAACACTATAGAATGAAGTGCTAAATTTTCAATTATTTGCAATCTGTTCTACTGCCTCAAGTTCTCTTCAGTTAAGTGTAGGTGACTGTAAATTCTGGGGGGGTTGTCTTCTTTGCCTTGTTCAACCAACCTGGAAGTGATGATGCTAATCCTAAGGAAGCAGTAGCTGTCATAAAGTTTTCATCTTCAAGGATGGCTACACAATCAGAACGTCTTGGCTATGAATTTGCAAAGTGGTTGGGTGTGCAAAGTCCACAGGTTACAATGTTAATTTCAGTAGTAGAGTCTCCAATGTACTTACTCATCTTTTAGAAGTTAGATCTTTCATGATTTGTTTGTGGATTGCAGGCTAGGGTCATTCATAATAGCAGCACAGAGTGGCTTCAGATCAAAGAAGCTGCAGAGAAAGCACGTGATGCAGCTATCTCTGAAGGAGATGAAGTTGGTGAAATGACATGTTCAGAACTGTTGGAAGCTCTTGAACTTAGTCGATGCCTTTTCTTGATGAGGTAAAATTGGAAATGAGCCTTAGAATTTGGAGTTACAAAGTGCCTGCTCCTTTCATTTGCACCCTTATGAAAGAAAAAGTCTCTTATGATTACCCTTTTTGTTGAGAATGTGTGCATGTCTCTGTTTCCCTTTTCCTCTCTTCTGGGTGAGGGGTGTTGACGGAGGTCAGGTTCTTTTAGTCATTATGCCGGAGTGTGTAATGTTAAAACTTAAAGTTTGAATGATGGAAAAATTAATTGGTATTCATACAGATTTTTTGCTTCAATTTCTTAATTAAGTTTTCTTAACGCATTTCATGAGCTACTTGTATTATTTGTTCTATTTGTTCAAGTGTTTGAAGGTCCATTTACTCTGTTCTTGCAGTTATGTTCATGGATCCCCTTTATTGGAAAATCCAATCGCATTTGAGTCGCATGAAACTGCAGAAAGAATTGCAGCAGCACTTGGCAGGGTCTTGGTGCTGGATCTTGTCATCAGAAATGAAGATAGATTTGCTTGCCGTGAACTCAGATGGCGTGGAAATCCAGCAAATTTACTGTTGGCTGAAAAAGTGATCTCAACTAATGTCAATGCGCTGGAAGATGCTTTCAGTTCTGCAATTAAGCGATACAGACCAAGGGTAATTAGAGCTCTCCAAAAGGAAAGAAGGGCTGCCTCGGTGGACAGCAGGTTGAACTGTCATAACCCTGGATTGGTATCCCAAAGGTCTGATCTTTCTGACATCACAGAATCCCCACTAAGTGAGAAAAGCATAAGCTCATTATCAGATGAATCACTGTCATCTTATACACATAATTCTCACATTGTGGCCATTGACTCTTGTGTTCCTCGCCGGCCTCCTGCTGGAAAACGTGCAAATGACCAGGCAAACTATCCTAAATTGGTTGAGTTGCTTTTTAACTGCCCTGATTACTCGTCTAAGTTATTATATGAAATAACAGGAGGAAAATTAGGAGCCCCTCAAGTAGAAAACAGTGACACAATTGCAGTTGTTCAGGAATTTCGTAATGGGTTTCGCACTGCTCTCAGGGATCTCCAAGGTTTCCATATATTCCTTCTCACACTTCACCAAAAACTGGATGGCTTATTACGAGCATTTTTGAATATCACAAACAAATCAGCATCTGGTGATTTTGACAAAGATGATCTTATGGTTCCTGACTCACCTCTGCCTGGGGTTGCTAGTTGTCCTTCTCCACAGAGTAAAGACCGGTTCCTTAATGAAAATAATTTCGAGTTAAGTGACTCAGAGTTGCATCGAACAGCTCCAAGGCCATCACCCTCAGGGAATAAAGATAACTCCGAATTCAGTTCTCCCATGTCAAGGGAAAACTGGCATGGGAAGTCCTCCAAGGGGAGTGGGGAGCCTATTCGTAGCCTGCGATTGACAACAAAACTTCGTGACATCCATAAATTTGCCAAGGTTGGTATGTTAAAGATGTTTCATCTTTTTATCTTACACTTGATATGTTAAAGGAGATGGGTCATGGCACATGGAATTTAGCAGTCTGACTATTCAGAATTTGGTTAATAACTAATATGAAATATGTGTCATGAGATGATAAATTCAGAGGCAGTTCTACCTTTTCTGGCATTTTTTCATACAAAGTTTGTTCATGAGACTCAAATCTACATTTTTGCCAGAAGCATCAATTAACAGCATGCCTGTGGTGGCCTTTAGGAATAATAAGCGTCATGTTCAACAGCTTAATTTTTAAACCTGATAACTATTTTACTGTCTTGATGTCTTATTGATGTTTTTTCTCTTAATTTTGCACAGATTGATTCAGAATCAAACAAGGAATTGGAACAATGGAATGAAATGCTAAGGAATGATGTTATCAAACTCTGTCAAGAGAACAATTTCAATACAGGATTTTTTGAAGGCAGTGATAATACCTGTGTTGTTGATGCTTATGAGTTGAAGGTAATGCATCCATTGGGACCGGCATAACAATGCCGATGAAATAGAACTCTTTCTACTTCTTTCAATCAAAAAAAGATACTCCTTATGTAAGTTAGATCCGTTTCGCATTTACCATTTCATTGTAATTTGCAGGTCAGACTTGAGCACATACTTGAAAGGATATCATTGATTTCTGAAGCTGGAAATACAGAGAGACCATCGTCAATCACAAATAGCTTGTTCATTGGGGGAGCCCTGGCTGCCAGATCTGTTTACACTTTACAACACCTGGGTATTACTCATATATTATGCTTATGTGCCAATGAAATCGGACAGTCAGATACTCAGTACCCTGATTTATTTGAATACAAAAATTACTCAGTAAGTGCTTTTATTTCCTCTCTTCATTCGTATAGTGTCCAACCGTCTAGGAAATATATTCTTTCATTTGCAGATTGAGAACTGAAATAATCTTGTAAGACACATTTGACTATATCTTACGTGTTGTGGTTTTCCAAATCCCTCTTTAATGTCGGGAGATCAAGACAAATAATTCAAAATTCAGTAGTAGGTATTTCAATTTACCCTGATTTTTAGCAAGTTTTTGCCTTTTGAATTTGTTTCTGGGTTTTTAAGCAAAATCAGATAGAAGAATCATTATATATTTGCAGTAATCATATTTGAACAGAAATTTGTAGTGCTGTGGCAATACTTATCACAAGCTCCTGAGCATTTTTGTCTTAGCATACCTGGTTCATATTTGGTATCAATAATAGTATCTGCTTCATTTTGACAGATATATGACAACGAAGATTCTAATATTAGTAGCATCTTTGAAGAAGCTTCTGATTTCATTGATCATGTTGAGTCAAAAGGCGGGAGGGTACTTGTTCATTGCTTCGAAGGCAGAAGTAGAAGCGCGACGTTAGTGATTGCTTATCTGATGCTCAGGAAGTAAGTGAATGAAATAGGTTACTTGGCTAGAGAAAATGACCACTCTTTATGGCACAGGTGCCAATATTCTTTAAAACATGAAAACTAGAATACCGTTGATGCCTACCATACAATTGGTCTGCCCACTGAGCACTACTTGTTGATGCAGGAATTTCACTTTATTACAGGCATGGAACACCCTGAGAAGAGTTCATCGCCGAGCTCAGCCTAATGATGGCTTTGCTAAAGCATTACTGGATCTTGACCGAAAGTTGCACGGGAAGGTATCCATGGAGTGGCAACAACGGAAGCCGATGATGAAAGTCTGTCCCATCTGCGGAAAAAATGCTGGCCTGAGCAGCAGCTCACTTAAGCTTCACCTGCAGAAATCCCACAAGAGGCTCTCATCAGGAAGTGTAGACAGTGCCATGACAATGGAAATACAAAAGGCTTTGGAAGCACTAAAGATGACCCGGAGTGGGAGCGTCAGCGCCGCTCAGAGGCAAACCCACTCAGATACCGAAGAATTGTGATGTTTTAACCGTCCATTTTGCACTTAGCACCAGAACGTCGACAATGAGTTGAGCTTGATGGCGTCTAAAATCATGGTTGTGTACATATGTATACAAAGATGGAACTTTTGGTGGTACCTAAAAGTTTTTCATTGTTGCTTAGGCTGGGAAAAAAATTGCCTTTTTCTATTTAGAAGGTCAAATCCAGATCATTCAGGGAACATGCGCTGGACATTACATGCTTGTTTTTACATCAGTGATAGATGTCAAGCAAAATATAACTTGGAACAAGATTTGTCTGATCATCCAGTGCTCAGAAAGTCAGTTGCAACACTTCTGCATAACTTAATTGTCTCCAGATAGGAAGGTCATACTTGGCTACTGGCCTACACACTCATACAATGGTTATCAGATGAAGGAACTATATTCACCTACAGAAACCCAAAGCATAATCGCATACATCGAACCTAAGAAAAGTAAAATCGTAAAGAAGTTTCTAAATTTAGTATGCAGATGTTCCTCCTGTGACAATACAGGTCTCTCAATAGAAGAATGACCAAAGTAGGCAAAAATCTTTATTTCCATTCTTACCCAAACCAAACCAGCTTACCCTGAACAGCTAACCCAAAGAGGATCCTACCACGTGCCACTTACGTTGTACCGAATACAACCTTGGAGCCAGCAGCAACACAATTTTACTGCAAAGTTGTCCTTTCAAGCGAAGACTCTATAGCCCCATCGAAAATTAAATTCAAGGTACAAACAACATATGAGAAGTTATTCTTAGTAATGGAGTCTGGTCTACACAATTGATAATGCGTCCGGTAAACTCTCCGGAGCACCAGTACTACCATTGAGCACAATGACATTATTATCAGAATCCACGTCCACAATAACGGAATCACCCTCTTTGATTTCCCCTGCAAGCATTTTCTCTGCCATGCTGTCCTCCAGTAGTCTCATAATGGCCCTCCTCAAAGGCCTAGCACCATAGCTAGGATTATAACCTTCCTCAACCACCCTCTCTCTAAATTTCTCTGTTACTTGCAGCTCTATATCTTTACCCTTTAGCCTCTCAAGCACCTCCTTCAACATTATATCAGCTATCTCCTTTACCTCTAACTTGGTGAGTTGACGGAACACAATCATTTCGTCTAGTCTATTTAAGAATTCTGGTCTGAAATACTGTTTTAATTCCTCAGTCACTAAGCTCTTAATCCGATTGTAACTGCTATCCTTCTCATCATATTCAAGGTCAAAACCTATCCGGCGTCCTCCCTTTTCAATAACGTTACTTCCGACGTTTGAAGTCATAATAAGAAGAGTATTCTTGAAGTCCACAGTCCTACCCTTGCTGTCAGTCAACCTTCCATCTTCAAGAATTTGAAGCATCATGTTGAAGACATCAGGATGTGCCTTCTCAATCTCATCAAATAGTACCACAGTGTAAGGACGACGGCGAACAGCCTCGGTCAATTGACCCCCTTCAGCGTATCCAACATAGCCAGGAGGTGAACCAATAAGCTTGGAGACTGTGTGTCTTTCCATGAACTCACTCATATCAAGCCTGATCATGGCTTCTTCAGAGCCAAAGTAGTAGGCAGCAAGTGCTTTAGCCAATTCTGATTTACCCACACCAGTTGGACCAGAAAAGATGAAACTAGCAATTGGCCGATTGGGATTCTTGAGCCCAACTCGAGCCCTACGAATAGCTCGACTAATTGCCTTCACAGCCTCATCCTGCCCAATGACTCGCATGTGAAGTGTCTCTTCCATCTTAAGAAGGCGATCAGATTCATCAGTTGATACTTTCTCAACAGGAATGCCAGTCCATGATGACACAATATGTTGAATGTCTGATTCATTGACAACAGGACCTTCATCCCCTGCGTCAGACTCTGCCTTGCTCATTTCCTTGCCTTTCTCAGTGATAGCTGCTATTTGAGCTCTAAGATCCATCTCACGGTCTCTCAATTCTCCCGCCTGTTTAAGATTTTAATCATCGTATCCCAATTAAATGCATTATAAACCAAGATAAGGAAGATATATACAAGACCAAACAACAAATGAATAAGTCATGATAATCCCAATAAATGAGTCTTCATTGTCTTAAAACTAAAGTAAATTCTTAAAAAGATCTTAGCTTTTCACTATCTCTTTTAACGTAAATTTGAAAAACTATAGAAGGCCCAAATAGATATTGAAAGCATAAAGAAGTGGCAATATCTGTCTTACCTTTTCAAAATCTTGGCTACGAACAGCTTCGTCCTTCTCCTTTGTGATCTGCCTAACCTCTTTCTCAAGCTCCCTAGCTTCCTCAGGAACCTACCACATCGAAATTGAAGTAGATAAACAACCAACATCTTACCATCCTAACTGCAAGTGTATATACAGAACACACCTGTGCATGTTGAAGGCGAACACGAGAACCAGCTTCATCAATCAAGTCAATCGCCTTGTCAGGCAGAAAACGATCACTGAATCAAGAATAGAAATATTCATTAGACAAGGTAATTCTTTTATCGGGAGAAAGAAATTATTCTATTAGGCACCTCTCAAAGTCTATAACAAGATACTCATTCTTTCGACGCACAACTCTTCAAGAGTCAATGATAACCCATGGGACTTTTTTAACTTAAAAAACTAAGACAACTTGATTCAAGGAAAGTATACGACCAACCCAAGGAAAAATGAGAACTAAAAGCACATAGTTAGCATCCAAAGAATCTTCATAGAGCAAAATACCACAGCACAATCCAAGTTAGCATCCAAAGAATCTTCATAGAGGAAAATACAACAGCACACTCCAAGCAGGATTTGCAGAAAATGAACTCCATGTAATTTGTTATCTTTTAGGCAAATAACAAGAGAAAGATAGGAGGGATCCAACTTTATTTGACACGCTCACACTATCAAAGCTATCAGAATTCAATAAACCATCAAATATTATGGGTAGAGACTTCAACTCAAATTGACACTTTAGAGCTATGCCACTTTGTGCTCACAGAATGCCCTCTCCATTGTTAAATTATCAATGCAGACAATCCAATCAGCTTACTATTTCGAAAATGGCCCTTAGAATGCCCTCTCCACTGTTAAATTATCAATGCAGACAGTCCAATCAGCTTACTATTTCGAAAATGGCCCTTCTTTCAGATAATAATAAAGAAGATTATTGTCCACAACTTCACTCAGCAACACCTGCTAATGCAGATGCGTGGAAAGCAAAAATATCATTTCACATTTATTGAAGTGCAGTGACTAAAAAGTGAAATACAAAGAAACAATATATGGATCACAGACCTGATGTACTGGTATGACAACTGTGCCGCAGCTACCAGGGATTCATCCGTGTATCGAAGCTTGTGATGAATCTCATATCGCTCACGCAAACCCTTCAAAATCTGGATTGTTTCATCTACAGATGGTTCGGGTACTTTCACTGGCTGAAAACGTCTTTCTAGAGCTGGATCCTTTTCAATATGTTTCCTATACTCATCCAGTGTTGTAGCTCCAATACACTGCAGAATTTGAGAAGTATATCAAGTCAGCAAGAAGTTCAGACATAGGGACTCAAAAGTTAACAACTTGGCTTGACCACATACATAACTCAGAAACTAGTATGTCATTCCTTGTGCAAGTGAAAACATGAACTGTATCTATACAGCAAAAAAATGCTTGCAAGGAAATAAAGCACAAAGTTAATATGCAAAAAGTATACAATTCACCATCTAGTAGACAACAACAACAACAACAGCAAAAATGTCCCAGTGCTGCAGGGTCTAGGAAGGTCCAGAAATACAGAGTCATATCCCTAACTAATAAAGAGATTGTTTCCGATAGATCCACAGAATGAATAGTAGACTCAAAATGCCAACTAGAAGTTGTTTGGAGATTAACCACTATATGCAAGTGATTTAACACTTTACCTGCAATTCACCTCTGGCAAGAGCTGGTTTCAAGATATTAGCAGCATCAATTGCACCTTCTGCTGCTCCTGCTCCAATCAAGGTATGCACTTCATCAATAAAGAGAATGATTTCATCACTTTGTTTAATTTCCTCCATTAACTTCTTCAATCTTTCCTCAAACTCTCCACGATATTTAGTCCCAGCAACAAGAAGGCCCATATCCAGCGTAATAACCTATTGGACAAAGAAAAAAAGGAACACACATTTTCTAAACAAGTTTCTCCTAGTAACCACATACAAAGGCAGTTACAAGTACCACTTTTGAGCAGACCTGGGACAGGGATGTCAATAATAAAACTTCAGAAGAATTGCATAGGTAGTTCTTTATCTATCTTAATTACCAAATATACTGACAACTAATTAAGAATACAAAAAGTAAAGTTAAATAGTGACACAGAGGAAGAATGTTCAAAATCCACAAACAGTACAGCATTATTCAGTTATGCTTCCCAAAATTAAGATAGCTCCAATCCAAGCATGAAGGCTGGAAGTAGGTAAATATAACAGTACTAGGGAGCAATATGCCAAAACCATATCACTTAAATGAACTAGCAGTTACCTTCTTTCGTTCAATTGTTTCAGGAACATCACCACTTGCAATGCGTTGAGCAAGCCCTTCTGCTATTGCTGTTTTCCCAACACCTGGTTCTCCAATAAGGCACGGATTATTTTTAGTACGACGACCCAAGATTTGAACGACACGTTCTATTTGAGGCTGCCTTCCAACAACAGGATCAAGTTTACCCTAAAAGGAAGAGAAAACAGCTCAACAACAGTAATAAACAAACATAGAACTAGAACATAAACTGCAACTGGAAAGACAAAACTGCATCGACAGTAATACCTCCTCTGCCAATTTGGTCAGATTGGTTCCATACTCCTCAAGTGTGGGCATCTTAGTATTATCTCTGATTCCAACAGTAGCAGGGATATTTTCTGTGCTTTCACCCACCATTCGGATAACCTTCTCACAACAATAAAATTTTGGTTAGTTATGATATAACAAAAGAAAGCGCATAAGTACATAAAAAACACTACATTAAACTCAAGAGATGCATTCCTTGCCTGTGTGCGAATGTTACTGGGGTCAGCACCTAAATTCTCTAGAACACGTGCTGCCACACCTTCACCTTCGCGAAGGAGCCCCAGAAGCAAGTGTTCAGATCCTATATAGTTATGACCTAACATTCAAGGAAATATAATTCCAGGTTATGGGAAGGCCATAAATAGACAGAATGATGATTTGATGCATTGTAGAACCCAGCACTGAAATTCCGGAGACAAACAACTGGAGCCACATTCTTCTAGACATTCTAGTAAACATTTGCTATTACAAGTGCCATGTCAAGAAATGATAAGAGGGAAATTGGTAAAGGCCAAGGATTGTCACTACCTAGAACACACACCAATAAAACTCTCCGCAACTTTTGCTTTTTATGGAGCACAGGGGAATAGGAGATTCATCTGATTCTAAGTATAAACAAATTTTTTTACTGAGCTCTTGAGAGTCGAGTGCAAGACAACCAAACTCCTAGTGTTAACTTACTCTAAGAAATCTACAATAATAGTTCCAGGATAAGAAATCAGAAAAATAATAAAGGAAAGAACAAATAATTTACCAAGCTGGCGGGCTTCCTCCAATGATAGTTCCAGAACACGTTTGGCCCGTGGAGTGAATGGAATTTCCACAGCAACAAATCCACTGCCCCTCCCAATAATCTTCTCCACTTCTACACGTGCATCTTTAAGATTGATTCCCATGGACTTGAGAACCTTAGCAGCAATGCCAGTTCCTTCACCAATGAGACCTAATAGGATTTGCTCTGTGCCAACGAAATTGTGACCAAGTCTTCTCGCTTCCTCTTGGGCAAGCATAATTACTTTGATTGCTTTTTCAGTGAAGCGTTCAAACATGGCCCTAGGAGCAAATCTTTTAGCTTTAATTTGTCTGGGAGAGATGGTAAAAGCAACCTTGGAAAAGAAACTTTGGTCAGGTCTTAATATTGTAGCTATGCAATTTGAACTTCGCAACCCAGAGAAAGCTCCCAATCTCAATCTTGGTGTTCGTAAACTGTAGATCATTTGGACAGGGGTCTTTTTTAATGTTTCAGATTCTTGCGATTGTCCATGTCTTGTACGAGTAGCTAAAGCAGGGACATTAGTAGAGTGAACAAGAAGCCGAGCCATTTATCCACGAAAATAGACTGCAAAATGCAACAGCATAGAGGCTGAAATCATGACAAGAACTGAAAGGGAGAAACACTGAGACTTGTGCTAGGAAAGCTAAAGAATTAGTCACCACCATAAAAGAAGAAAAATTATGAACAATGCATTGAAAGACAAATACTAATATCAGTTGCAAAATGAATGGCTAGAGTTTTGACAAATCCAACTCAAATTTAAGATTGACTCACGTCATTCATCAACCTCATATACAATAAGCAGAAACAACAAATTTACACCATGAGAAACCCATGTAAGTAAATCACACTCAGAGAACTCTGGTTGTGCGAAAACTTCCAGCTAGTACATTTTGCAAAAACAGAAAGCATAAATCCTCAGACACTGTATCTTGCTGTGTTAGATAATGGATTGACATAAGAAATTCAGAATAGCAATCCAATCTCAGGGTAAACAGAACCAAACACTGCAAGAAAATCTTTCGTCAATTTCAACATAAAACACAGGCTTATGATGCAAGGCATCTACAAAACTCCTAATAACATGTACAAATATTTTCTCTTTATAGATAACAAGTACATGTCCCACTTTGGAGTTATTCAACACAAGAATTTCGTTAACCAATACAACAAAACCACGATCCAACAGCACCAACATGCGCAAATGTAACGAAAATTTGGCAGACTATAAAAACTACGACATTTGGACAAGTAAAAGAAAGAAAAATGTTACAAAAGTTACCCAACAACAGAACCATGACCCAAGGGGGAGAAGATTTAAAACTTAACTAGAAAATGTAACGATACCCAGATAAGTTAAAAGAGGAAAATACACTAACTTTACCCTACAGCTTCACCATGCTTGAATGTAAAGAGAATTAGCTCGATCGACCTCAGAAATATAAACATACCCAGAAAAATTAAAGTAAAAAAACAGGAAAAAGACTTGGAATTTATGCAATCATACATACATTGAACAAATTCAAGAAGCTCAGTTCACAAATTTTCCAATCCAACAAACAAAATAACTTACAAGTAAACTAAAACTCTACCTGGGGAAAATGACAAAATCAAGAACCCAAAAGTTGAAGAAGTCAGACGCAAAACAAAAACAAAAAAAAGGACGCATACCCAGCTCCAATAAAATGCCAAACAAACGAACTAAATTACTAAACTCACCTAAATACACTAAACAGATAAGAATCAACAGAGACAGAGAGAAGGATGAAGACCTCCTTTTACAGTCGGATTTGAGGAAAGATTCGACGTGTAGGAGACAAACAGGCTGTGTTTTCTTTCTTTTGCCTTTCTCTGTTTTTTATCTCACAGCGTTCAGTTAGAACAGTACATTGCAATTCTTAATCAATAATGCTAGACCCCCCGATGACCCTACCTTTGGTATAAACTCGAGATTTTGACCGAATGCACTTACTTCTGACCTTACATGATATAATAGTGTACTGCTGGACCTTACAGGATCATTTATTTTTATTTTTATTTTTATTTTTTAATTATTTAAAAACAGTCTCTGTATTTATTTTTAATTTCTTGATATTTTTGTTTTGTTATGTAAATTTGTATTTAAGAAAATATTCAGGTAATAATATTAAATTTAAATTTGAATTTAAAAAATTTTTGAGGTAAAATTGTAATTTAAGAAAATTCTTAGGTGAATTATATATTAGGGCAAATGTGTATTTTAAGAAAATTTGAAGTGATAATATTAAGGTAATTTTGTATTTTAAGAAATTTTTGAGATAATAATGTTTAGGTAAATTTGTATTTTTAAGAAAAATTTTGAGGTAATAATATAATATTAGGGTAGAGATAAAATTTTGATTAAGGAATTGGAATTTGAGAGAGAAACGCCATTTTAGTCTTAAATTTAGTTTAATATTTTTTGTGGTTTAATATTTTTTGTTATAAAAAATTGATTAATTTATTAATTAATTGATCAAAATTTGTAAACTAATCAGTTTTGTAAATTAAAATAAACTAGTTAATTTTTATTTAATAGTATATTTTGTAGTTAAACTTTAATTTTTTCAATAAATAAGAATTATTTTTAATTATTTTTTAAATTCTCCAAATTTATTCAATTTTTAATCGATTTTATGACGGTCTAATATTGGTCAAATATTTTAAATCTTATATATCTTGTCTTATTAGTTTAACTTCTAATACAATTTTGAAATTATTGATAAAATTTGAGTTAATTAAATTTTCAAAAGAAAACTTGAAATTTAAGGTAAGTTAATATTATTTTAAATAATTAAATATTTTAAGTTTTAAAAATTATGGTTTGAATTTGATCTGGCATATTAATAATTTTAATCTCATATCAATGACTTTAAATTAATTTAATTTTTTAATTATTTTATTTTTAATTTAAAATATATAAATTTTTTTAGGTGATAATACCAAAAAATTTTGAAGAGTTAGAGAAATTTTCAGATCTGTACGAATCATTTGTACAAAATTTAAAATATAAACCTAAAAATTAACATAATTTATGAAATTTCAAACTTTTTTTGGGATGTTATGAATTTTATTTTTTTAATTAAAAGTGAACAAAAATTAATTCTAGGAGACGCTTAAAGATAATTCAAATTTCCAAGTTCAAATTATATGCATTGTTAAAGTAAATCAAGGTACTATATATGGGCCCAAAACTAATGCTAGGCCCTCTAACTACTATCATTTCATGGGCCGAGTCCATAAGGATTCTTTTGTTGATATGAGCCTCCACTGCATGCATTAGCATTTAGCATACACAACTTAAAATCACAAGTAAAATTATCTTATACATTACTCAAAAAGTTTAGAAATACTAATGTCTTTGATTTCAAAAATTCATAAGTTTATCAAGTAAAGATTTAAATACGTTAAGATTATTTGTGATTTAACCTTTTTTTTAATTCCATGAAACATTATATAGTTGTTTCAATATCTCTCATATTGGTTATTTTTTCCATTTCAAATAGCTTAGTATTAGAAATTTTAGTTTTTAATACGATAATTTTGAAGTTAAGAATAGATGAAAGATAATAAAAATTTGTTAAAAAAAGAGTTGTTTGATAACTAAAAAATATCAAATCACAAAGTAATATAATTAACCCTCGGACAATTAATTTTATAACAAACAAATTATTATATACTCTTTCAAAATTCATTTAATCCGTATATAAAATGTAATTGTTGTTAAAACTTGTCAAAAAAATTGTCATAAGATAGTAGGGCCTGATGAGCTATCCCTAAAAGTGTGAAGTGATCCTTAAGTCTCTCAAAATTTTAGATGAGCGAAGACTTTGTACACAAATTCCTTTATACAAGCAAAAAGGGAACATCCAAATATGTAATAGCTACAGAGACATCAAACTACTAGGCACACTATGAAATTATGGAAGTGATTGAGAAGAAAGTGAAAAACGGTGCACCAAACCAATTTGGTTTCATGTCAATAAGGTACACTACAAAAGTTGGACACGTTCTCAGAAGATTAATAAAATATTACAAGGAAAGACAGTGGGACTTACATATGATTTTTATTGACTTAAAGAAGAATTATAACAGGATACATGGGGAAGTTATGGAAAGTGTTTAGAAGTTAAAAGAGTTCCTATGATTTATATAGTGGATATTAGGGATATGCATGAAAGTACTGAGACTAAAATAAAGATGACATGGGGAGATACAATGCATTACACCGAGGATTCATGTTGAGTCCCTTCTTATTTGTAGTAGTAATGTATGAGCTCACAAAAAATATCCAAGGAAAGGTTTCGTGATGTATGTTATTAGCTGATGACATTGTTTTAATGAATGAAACAATAAAGAATGTAAATGTCAAGTTAAAACATTGGAGGGATACGTTAGATCGAAGGGCTTTAAATTGAGCAACACTAAAATGAATATTTTTAGTGTTATTTTTCAAGCTATATGATGACATTCTATGTGGAGATAAAAATTAGTTATGAAGTCATATCACAGAAATATTGTTTTAAATATCTTAAAATCCATCATCCAAAATAATGGGAAGATATATGAAGATATAGTTCACATATCAAATTATGGTAGCTTAAATAGATGAGTGTATTAGGAATTTTATTTTATAAAAAGATATCAATCAAGCTAAAAGGTAAATTTTACAATTTAACAATTAGGTCAACCATACTTTATAAGGTAAAGTATTAGCCCATTAAACAAGTACACAATCATAAGTTAATAATGGCAGATATAAAGACGCTCTATTTGATTATTGGATGCGTAATCTTATAAGAAGATATAAGGTCAAAATTATAGTGGTAATAGATATAGTGAGAGTGGCTAACATTGAGAGACAAGATTTAAGTGGTTTGATTATATTAAGAGGAGACATTCCAATGTCCCAGCATGAAGATGCAAGAAAAGAATTAAATTTCATACTATATTGGCTGATATCAATCAAAAGGTACAATATCAACCAAAAAATGATGCAAAATATCAACATTTGATACCAACCGCAGCATTTTCATCTGGTACGGATCGGTACTAGTCAATGGTTAATGTAAATTTATAAATTATACAGTACAATATATTAAATGACTATTTTACAATTTAAAAAAATAAGGATTATTTTATAAATTAAAAATTTTATTTAAAACGGAAGCTTTGACAAACTAGAATACGAGTAAATGATATTACATAAAGAGGTATTTTTCTTTTTCCATAAGTCTTTTAAACCTTTTATTTGATTATTATGCCATGTATTTATTCTAAACACTTTTATTTCTAATATTCTCTCTTATATTTTTTAATCTTTATTTTATTATTTATTAGTGTTTGTATTAATATTCTCTCTTATATTTTTAATCTTTATTTTATTATTTATTAGTTTTTGTATTAATTATTTTATTATATTTTTTACTATATTTTATTTTTATGTTATTTATATTTATACTTATATTTATATTTTGATTTATTATTATTTTATTCTATTGATTCTTTTTAATAAATTTATTTTTTATATACATTTTTACTTTTATTTTCTTCAAACAGTTTTTAGTTTTTTTTCTTTTCGTATAGGTTTATCGAAAATAGTTTTTTTATTATTAAGAGATAGGGTTACGTAATACTAAGCCCTTAAGATTCTACAATTCGTCGAGATTTCTATTGAAATGTTGCTCTTGTCATTACTGTAAGAGATAATCAATATTTTTCGAAACATAAAAAGTGAAATAAAGTAAGATAAAATTACATAAATTTAATATATTGTAATTAACCATGAAGCAAGTAATTTCTTAACTAATAAATTATTATATATTTTTAAAATTTCATCTTTGTTAATTGTAAATTTTCTCTACGATGAAAAAACAAAGTTAAACATGGACTAATAACTTGTATCTTTCAATTCTCTTTTATTTTCCATTGCACATGAGACTACTTTAGGTACCTTGAGCCTGCCATGTCTCTTAACACATTTTATGCAAGTTAAACAGCTCAAGTATCCACTCTGTGCTTGGGATGATTGAAGCTTCGACTAGTAAAAAGTGTTGACGTGAACTTGTAGCTCAAGCTGCAAATATCTGATCGAAGACCATCGTGACTTTGATGGTTACGGAACTGTCATTCTCAGTTATGTAATAGTCTCTGCAATAACCAATGGCATTTTGGTTGCATGTAATGTAGTGAGAGGGTCGGGGCGTGTAACCTAAAACCAAGGGCGTTTCTTTGTCTCCCTCACGTTCACGGGGATACATGAGTTCCATTAATTAAGCTCAACAGCTTTACAACTTATTTAATATTCTATGGTATTACCCTTCTTTCCTTTTCTTCACTTCCACACTTGCTTCGATTTTCATGGAAGTTGACACTATGATATGTGGTCTTTTATTCCCACTTGCACGGAGTCATGTCTGGTTTAACAACAACTAGGTGTGTGTTAAAGCCAAAATCATAATGGATCTGCTAAACTAATCTGTCTGTACTGTATAATTATCAGAAGGTTTACATCTGTCGTCTTTAAACATTGGAAAGAAGATATAGCTGTAGAGAGGACAGTGCAAGCTAGACTAGTGTAGAGCAAGAGGAGGAAACCAAATCCCAAAAAGAGAAATTGCTTCTTTTGGGCCCAGGAGAGTTAAATTTTTTGATTGGATTAGGTGCGGTGGAGTAAAAAGCTTCACGAGATACTCGGGGAAGGGTGACCCTTTTGCATTAACCCTCATTATCTGCAGTTAGTCCCAGAAAATCCTTGCAAGCTCTGGACTTTGTACTCTTGTGTTTAACTCGTAATTTGAAAGTCTTCTGTTGATTGTTATCTGTAGTTCACGGATAATTCTGAAGTGTTCAATCTTATGCATGAAAGGTTTTGACACTGACTCAATCAACTTGAAGTAACTTCTATAGTTTCTGTCTTTAGTTAGCTTAAGAACAACTTCTGAACTAATGAACCAAAACCAGTGAAGCTCATCCATCTCAAGCACACTATCTTAATTTAGTTCTAGGCAGCCAATAGCATCGTCCAGAAGCTGCTTTGGAAATCTTAGTTCGTCAGAATACCCTCTCAGAGATGATACATATGCGGCCCATACTCGTTTATACAAGCTTTTGTCACTACCTGCCATTAATGCAGCCCATGTTTAGGTGGTGACGAAAGAAAGATGTGTCTGGTACCGGAAAATAAATGGAGATTACCTAACCATAAATGGCCACTAGTTAGCCCTCTGAGTTGTATTCAAAACAGAAAAGTTAACCAAACAAACACCTCAATCCTTGTAACTTCAATTCAGATTATTTTGAAGTCATGATCAGGTCACAGTCTCCATAGAATCTTAATATAGTAAGAAATGCTGGTTTAGGAAAGCTATGAACCAACCATTTTGTTTCTCAGTCAACATTATTCTATGCCACTTATACACAGTCAAGTGCCAATTTTGGTATTTAACCAGAATTCAACAGGAAGTTAAAAATGTAACATGTGGAGAAGTTTATTTACCTATACAATCACAAATGAAGATAAGCCTTTTGAACATGAAGCACAAATCAGACAGGGGATGAGCATTTCCAAGATGTGAATTGTTACAAGGAAAGGAGAGTTTTAGGATCATAAAATAGTTTTTTTTTTGCAATTAAGTTTGATTTGATTCAAATTTAATATAATTTAGACTCAAATGTTCAAATTTAAGTCTATATTTGATAATTTTAAATTTAATTAATTATCATAAATCAATTATCTTAAAATTAATCAATCAAACGTAGGCTAACAATATTGCAAAATTCACAAATTTTTTCCTTAATAGATGGTTAAATTGGCAAGGTAATTTCTAATGATTAAAAAATTCAACAAACTCAACCGGTTTAACCATAAAAATTTTAAACTGTCGAATTTTTCAGTTCATTTTTTAACTTTTCGATTCAATTTACTTTAATAACTCTTGTTATTAAAAATTGATCAATTTATTAAATAATCAGTCAATTTTAATTGATTAATAAATTTTTATAAATTAAAATAAATAAATAAATTTTATTTAATAATCTTTTTATTTAAGTTTCAAATTTTTTACAAGAACAATTTTTTAATTATATTTCAAATTTTTTGATTTTGTTTAGCGACGATTTATATCATCCTTTTACAACTTAGGGATTGTAATTTCGGCCCTGTCCAGCCCGTTTTTGGCATGTATTAGGCGAGCCACGGGCCAACTTTGGCCAGCCCACGCGGGTAACGGGATGACCGAGCTCGGCCTGTGACCCTCCCATTTTCTCAAAACAACGTCGTTTTTTATCAAAACGATATCATTTTAATTTCTAAAAAATTTAATGGGCCGGCCCGAGTCGACCCACCCTGCTATAACCTGAGTCACTAGCCGGTCAGTCCATAAGGAGCCGGGTCATAGGCTGACCCATCCCTGCTTGCGGGCCACAATGGGTGAGGTCGGGCTGGGTAGAATCAAAGGCGACCCGAGTCATTGACGTGCCTAATTAAATTTTTTATTTAATTAGTTTAACTTTCGGTCTAATTTTTAAAACTTCAATTAAAAGTCTTAAGTTTAAGTCTCAAAGATTTCACATTAGTATAGAGGAAATACTATATATTTAAATATTTATATTTATTTAATACGAATCGAATAAATAACAATTTCGAACTATTTAATTTAAAGGGGTCAAATCTTTTGTATTGATTATAATATTTTTACTATATTTTATTAAATTTCATTTATATATTTACGTAAATTTTATATAAATATACGAATAAAATATAATAAAATAGGATTAGAACGTAATCATTATAACCGAAGATTTGATGATTATAATATTTTTACTATATTTATTAAATTTCATCGATATATTTACGTAAATTTTATATAAATATACGAATAAAATATAATAAAATAAGATTAGAACGTAATCATTACAACCGAAGATTTGATGTGTTGAAAGAAACGCTTCCCATTTTAGAATATGATTGGAAAACATGAGAAAGGTGGCGCTTAAAGATGACACGAGATTATAATGCACTGTCGAAGGTTTATTGGGAAGCTGCCAAGACACAAATTTCCATACAACACAAAGAGCAGTCATTAAATAACTTTTCTTCAACCGTTTAGTTTTTTAATTTATTTGTTAATTAACATTGGTTCAATTATAAAATATCGAATCGTATAAATTATTTATATTTTAATTTGATTTATTTTAATAATTTTTATTCTTAAAAATAAATAAATAATTAATTAATTAATTAATTTTTATAAATTAAAATTAGTTAATTAATTAATTAAATTTGAGATTTTTTCATTAAAATTTAGACAAATTTTATCATATTTTAAAATTTTAAGTTTTATTTAATTTTTAATAAATTTTATAATAGTTTAATATTAGTTAAATATTTTAAATCTTAAATTTATTATCTGAACCATTTAACTTTTAGCGTATTTTAGTAATTCTTTTTATTAAAAATTAATAAGCTAATTAATGTTTATAAATTAACAAATTCTTATAAATTAAAATAAATAAATAAATTTTAAATTAAATTTTAAATTTTTTAATTAAAACTTTAATCTTTTATTTTGTCAATTTAAATTCGGCATTGCAAAAAATTTGAATTTTCTCTTTTTTCTTATTTTTAATAGATAATAAAAATCATTAAATAACAACTAATTGGTCCCTCATCTCCTCTTTCTAGTTAAGGTGCATCAGTTTAAGAATGTTTTACAGAAAGGTGTGTGTGGACCTGCCGTTATCTACAAATCCCCGTATAGAGCCAAAAATGGAGTAGTGATTACTGTAACGTTCCGAGGGCATAGTAGCGTGTCATGTCTTTCTCAGAAAATTGACACCTTTTTCTCTCTGCCTCTTCCAACCAAAAGCTCAAAAAAAAGCCATTGCCTTTTCCCTTCTTGCAACGTCAGGCTTGCTCTGTCTCCCTCCCTAGCCTTTAACTTCCCCCCAACCCTTTTTTTCCCCTCTTCTACTCTACAACTTTCCCGAGAAAATAACAATTTTCCAGGAAAGAAACATGCTTTCTAGACTAAACGGCAGTGCTTGGTTGGAGGATAAAGACGAGCAGGACTCGAGCAACAACAACAATAACAACATTAACAGCAGCTGTGGTTTGATGGGGAATAAAGAAGAAATGGGCACGCTTTCTACGTTCAAATCCATGCTTGAGGTGGAAGATGACTGGTATGTGACTAGTAATGCTTCAATTCAAAACCACCAAGATGGTATCAGAGACATCGCATATTCACCAAATCTTGGCGACCCTGATAATCTGTTGCTGCACCCCGTTGATTCATCATCTTCTTGTTCACCGTCATCCTCTGTTTTCAACAATCTAGACCCATCTCAAGTTCACTACTTTTTGCAAGCAAAGCCTAACTTAACTTCACTCCTTAATGGAGTCTCTAACAACCCTTTAGAGCATGGGTTCGATTTGGGGGAAATTGGGTTCCTTGATAATCAAGCAACACCTGCAACGACTGCAAATGCCTCAACTTTATTGAACAGAGGAAATGGAGCTTTGGGTGGTTTCGCTGATTTGAACTCACATAACCAAATTATAACTCCTAGTTTGTGTGCTGATCCACAATTCTCTACAACCCGTTTGCTCCAATTGTCTGATAATGGTCCTGGGTTCACGGGTTTGAGGGGTTTTGATGAGAATCCAGGAAACAATTTGTTTTTGAACAGGTCTAAAATGTTGAGGCCTCTTGAAACATTCCCTTCAACTGGTGCACAACCCACTTTGTTCCAAAAGAGAGCAGCTTTGAGGAAGAACCTAGCTGATGGTGGAGGAAATTTGGGGGCTTTAAGCAGGATTGAGAGAGATAAAGGAAAGGGAGAAATGATTCAATTGAGTGAAGAGAATGAAAATAAGAGGTTAATACCAGAGAGTAGTAAGACTGAGGACATAAGCATGGATGGTTCGGCTTTGAATTATGATTCTGACGAGTTAACAGAGAACAATAAGTTGGAGGAGATTGGTAAGCATGGTGGGAATAGCTCAAATGCAAATAGCAGCATTACAGGTGGCGGTGGTGGTGACCAGAAAGGTAAGAAGAAGGGGCTTCCTGCTAAGAATTTGATGGCGGA
>JANZXR010000006.1:35523076-35536222 GCA_027575705.1 Erythroxylum echinodendron
AGCAGCATTACAGGTGGCGGTGGTGGTGACCAGAAAGGTAAGAAGAAGGGGCTTCCTGCTAAGAATTTGATGGCGGAGAGGAGGCGAAGGAAGAAGCTCAATGATAGGCTGTACATGCTGAGGTCTGTTGTCCCGAAGATCAGCAAAGTAAGAAATCTCTTTACACAATTTTCTTGTGAATTCAATTTGGGTATTTGATTTAAAGTTCTCTAATGATTCTTTTTGTGTGTGTGTGTGTGTGTGTGTGAAAGCTTAGTTCTTTATTCTCTGCCTGTTTCATCTTGTGTTTGGCATGTTTCAATTTCAAAGTTGCATTAATTCCTCTCACATGATCACTGATTAAAGTGTGTAAAATTAAAGATAACCTTTCGGGTTATCAGCAGGGAAATGTAGTTCTTCTGAAGACAGTTTTAGGTTAGCTACAACTCACTTCTTTCTCTGCCTCTCTGTCTCTGTCTCTCCTTAAGTAGTTAAGTCTTCCATGTAGCCAGTATGTTTAAGTTTATATAGTTTGCTTTGCTTTGATTGCTATTGTCATGAATATGATAATTGGTACAGATATTTAGGTTTGAGCATGAGTGTGGTCATCAGATGTTGGTTCTATAACGGCCCAACTAACTCTTGATTACTGACAAACTGGAGATTAAATTATATGCATTGACATCCTCTTGTCTACGAACTATGAAAAGAAAGGTTTGATTTGTATTGTAACAGTAGCAACATAAAGGATCCATTGAGAAAGCACACCAGTAAAACTGGAGTCTCTGATTCTTTCTGGAATTGAAGTCTTATGCTTTGTTTTCAGACAGTAGATAAGCCTAATTGAAAATATCCATAATATTATTTGTCTTGAATTTTACAGTCTTATTGCAAATTTCCAAAGGAGATATCTCTTTGAATCCTGTTTTTGCTGCTTACCAAAAGTGTTTGCAATTAAAAGAAAACGAAGTAGCTACCCTGTTTAATATTAGTGAACCTTACATTCTGCCACCTTGAACATCGGAATATCATGATTAGGAAAAAACTGGAAAATTTTTAGTTGATGTTCATTTTATTATGCTTCAAAGTTCTGTTGGTAGAGCTTTTTATATTTGGTAACATTTTTCTAAAATACTTTGTATAAACTTCAAATAGAATATCACTGGTACTTAAAAATTTTATTAAGAGTTGCCTTCAAATGATAAAATTCTATAGCTGTTTGCATAAACATTAGGTCAGGTGTGGTATATATAATCTCAGACTTGGTACAATATTTCTAATATCTTTTTAGACAAAGAGGAAGTATCCAATAAGGGTTGTCCTCCCCTTTTCAGAAACCTCCTACTTACTCTTCTTGATTCAAACCAGGCACTATACTTATATTCTCGTAGGCTTGTCCAAGATATGGCTCGAAAATCTGGCGTGGAAGATTATTCCATTTGTGGAAGCTAATATGCTAAAAAGATGCCTTTTGATCTTTCATTCTTCTGAACTTGTGCTTCTAAACCTGTTATGGTGTAAATATGTTGTTCTTGTTTTGCTGCCAGATGGATAGGGCTTCAATCCTGGGAGATGCAATTGAGTACTTGAAGGAACTTCTGCAAAGAATCAATGATCTCCATAACGAATTGGAGTCAACTCCTCCTGGATCTGCATTGACACCTACAGCCAGTTTTCACCCCTTAACACCCACTCCATCAACCCTGCCGAGCCGCATCAGTGATAAACTTTGCCCAAGCTCGTTGCCAAGTCCAAATGGACAACCGGCAAGGGTAAGTCCTTTTTCTGTGCTCAGAACAGCCTTTCTTGAATCAAGTCTTATGATCCGGAAGCTTATAGGATGGTTAGTTGATTTCCTGCAGGTTGAAGTAAGAGTTAGAGAAGGAAGAGCTGTAAACATCCACATGTTCTGCAGCCGCAGACCAGGACTTCTGCTTTCTACCATGAGGGCCTTGGACAACCTTGGACTAGACATCCAGCAAGCTGTCATCAGCTGTTTTAATGGCTTTGCCATGGATATCTTTCGAGCCGAGGTATGTATAGGCCAGTACTACTTGGTCTTAGCATATAAAGCTAAATTTCCTATGAACTGACTTGACTTGGGTTATTCCCTTTTTTCAGCAATGTAAAGAAGGACAGGAAGTGCACTCTGAACAAATCAAAGCAGTGCTTCTGGATTCTGCTGGATTCCATGGTAGTATGCTATAGCTACCAGTACGAATGCAGAGAGACAGAGACAGAGAGAAGACCCATAATACTTGAGATTTTCTGTTTTCTGGCCGAGTCATGTTGTCATTTACCCTTATCAGTGCTGTTGGCTCTCTTTAGGACATATTGCTGTTTTAACTTGTGTTGCAGAGACTTGACCTTCACCGGTCATTTTTCTTTTCAAAGTTTCAGAATTATGAAATTTTCTAGCTTCAGGTTTTTGTAGGATTCCATTATGAAAATTTTCTTGCTTCAGGTTATATAAACCTATACAACAACAATAACAACAATAACTAAAAAGAGTTTCGCTAAAATGTAAAATCTGAGAAGATTTAATAATATGTAGCCTTATCTTTACGTAACAGAGAGTTTGTTTTTGATAAATTTCATTAATTTAAATAACAATGAATAAAATCTAATATTGTCTATTATTTCTTATTATAAATTCTCTTGTTTTCTTTGATCGAATTAGAAACGACGTAAGAAAAGTTTAAGGAATAAAGTTCATAAACTCTAATTAAATTATCCTTTTGTTTGAGAATTTAATTAAATTAAACTTGTCACTAATTTAAGATGTCACTTATCTTTCAAACATAGTTTTAAAACTTAACATGTCGAATATTCACAAAATTCAATATCCTCGTTTTTCATAAGATTTCGTAGTAAACTTATTTTGTTGCGGTCATGATCTTAAAATTTTAAAATGATGGATAATTCTTTAGAATAATTTATGAAAGGGTTAATTAAAAAATTTTCAATTTTTTGTAATTATAGTCCGAACTTAAAAAAGTGACAATTAAATATTCAAACTTTCAAAAATTTTCAATTCTAACCTGACATCAGTATTACTTAACGTTACTGATGTAACTAACCACATAGGGCAGAAATCATAAATTCTTATACATGTTAGACTTAATTAACAAAACTGTGTCATTTCTAGGTTTGAAATTCTTAAATCAAACTTTGTCATTTCGGTGCAAGACGACAATGATACAGTTTTTAACAATCTGAATGAAATCTTAATTTATAATCCTAAGCCTTTTTTCCTTTTGTGCGAGAATGAATTAATTTAAGGTTTTCAATTCTAATGATTTAGACAGCAAATTTGATTTAATAAATTTCAATTCTACAATATTATAATTTAGTTAAACTTTAACTCTTATGTGTATAAGTATTTAAGATTTTTGTCTTATGTGACAAAAATACTAACGTTGAATTAGAATTAAAAAATTTAAAATTTTGAATATTTAATTAGCACTTTTTTAATTTGAAATTATAATTATAAAATCGAGTAAAATTTAATATATAAATTCCCTCCCATTAACATAATTTTTATCTTATTGTTGGTTAATACTTATAATTATTTTAAGATGATACAAAACGAGAATCATCGTGTAGGGTCATTTCTGATACAGGCCAGATTATTGGAAACTATCAGGCCTGCCAAGAAAAGCAGCCCAAAAACCTCACTTTCACATAATTCCAAAATATATATAACAAGCACAACGTATTTACATATTTTAGCTCATTGAAAACTTGTATAGTTTTTGACTGACCAATGCAACATCATTTTAGCACTGGAATGAAATATTAACGTGATGAATGCACATACATAGATATACATCATGCGTTATGTTCTCCCCCCACCAGTACTAGATTGTCAACAACATATTACATCCATTTCAAAGAAAGAGGCCGAGGACATGCCAAAAAACCTCATTGGAATGGGATATCTTGTCTAAAATTTCTCTGGTGGAAATAAATGTTAGAAACAGTATGTTCCACAGAGAGAGAAAATTTTCATCCATATCGTTTACAGGTGGGACAAGAACAGTTTGTTCTTTTCTTACCATTAACCTGAACCTCAAATGGCCCGGCAACTCACATGCGAAATGACTGACCACTTTCAATTACCCAAAAAACCTCCATGAGACTGAACTGGTGGGTCAGTTTCTGCAACTCTCAGGTCACAGCCCCTCGGCTCAGTCTCTTCCACCATGTGCAGGACAATTTCAGAAAATGGCTATGACTCGTGATGAACTGCAATCATATTCTCTGACTCATGAAGGCCACGATCCAACCACAAATAGGTTGAAGAAAATAGAGGCGTCAACTTATTGAATGCAACAGAATGAAAAGTAAAGGATAGACTGTCAGAAGTGGACAATAGGCAGAAAATCAGCTATATACAAAGTGGTTGATGCTTGAGCAACATCAAAGGCTATTATAGCATCAATCATATTTGCCTTTCTTCGGGAGTACCACGTATCTTGATATTTATGCATATAACAGGAACCATTACAATACTAAACTAAATAAGATTATCAAAAATTGAATCTATTAATCTGTGCCATCCATTTATGAGACACCAACAAACTCAGCCATCTTGATTTGGTATCATACTCACTATATCAAATCACCTCCGGCTGCCTACCTTTTAAGTTCCTGGCATAAGAAGACAGAAACATAAGCCATCATCCATATGACAGTTAAAAAAAGGTCATTCCATAAGCAAAGCTTTCTGACCAGAATGCGCAAGATGAATTAGCATACTTCGCAAATAAACCAACCTATAAACTCACCTATCTATCTTCTGGAGTATATCCAGAAAGCAGTGGCTGATATTTCAATTCAGTTGTGTCCATATCGTCTGACTCTGGAAAGTTGCCATTGCATTTTAAATTTAAGGCCCTTGGATTCATCTTTTGAACCTCCTCTTTAGTATAGATGAAAATCTTACGAACCATGCCAACAAATTCTCTGTAATGTAGGTAAAAAGAAGCCCGCATTCATGCAAAGCAGTGAATTTACATGTCAACAAAAGCTGAATAGAACAATTGGCAAATAAATGAAAGAATGCAATAATCCTTACAGCCAAGGATCATCTCCAACAAGCATCATATCACCCTCATCATCAGTGTACAAAATCTGCCAATTCTTTGTAGACGCCAATAGTTCACCATCAAATTCAAACAATCTATCCAATTCCTTAGTCAACTCATCATAGTTGTTGAACTTTGTAAGGTCAACTGACCTACCAAGTGCTATTCCCTGCTTGTGAACCTGTTGATACCATAAAAAGAAAACAAGTTTTTACAATTCATGGGTGCTAGCTGTAACCTCTTAGCATTTGACAAAAGAAAGTACCTTAGTACAACTCCTCGTAGAAACATTTTGAGCTTTTCCCTGAGCATCCCTTGTGCGTTGATTAGCAGAAACAAAATGTTTCTCATGTTCAATATTGTCAACCATTTGGGAACCTCTGGACTGTTCTGACGTGTGATCAGATTCAATTGGGCGTTTTTGGTGACTTGAGGAGTGCGTATGAACCATTGGCTCGTTCCACATGTTTCTAATAGGTCCAGTGGGCTCTGGTGTCATAGGATTGCTGATGAGAGGAATGCCAAAGAGTTTGCAACTTCCATCCACAGATTTTCCATTCTCATGCCCTTGCACCAGTGTTGGCTTCTTTCCTAGATCTCTTGAATGATCATGATTAACAAAATGAGATGATGATGGGGGAGGCATCAACCAATTTCCATTCAATGTATCAACTCTACTGCCACAAAGTGGAGGGTATTCACTGAACACACTGCATTTAGTATTACTCCGCAGTTGACCATTTACATCCCCATGGTTTGCGGGTAAATTTTCATTAGACTCTGTCAACTTGAGTGATAAGCTTGAAGGCATTAACGACCATTGGTTGGCAAGCAAGTTAAACTTCTCATCCTGATCTAGTACATGTCTTCTTGTTGGATTAGCAGTTGCTATTGGTTGATCTACAAGTGGTGTACAAAATCCATGGGAGGAATTGGAGCTTGCTCCAAAGCCCGACAGCAGATCTGTGTAAGTTAATTCATGCCTACCAAAAGGCATCCTGTTATCTGAACCATACCTTTTCGATGCAGAAACTGCATCAACCTTTTCATCACCAACTAAAGGTGGCCAAATAACAGAATTTTCAGCATTATCAAACTCATTACTCTCAGCAAAGTTGCCTCTCGAGATCCTGGAAAACCCACTTACTGGTGGAGGCTCCACGGTCACCTTGGACGAACCTAAAGCTCAAGTCAAGAAAACTTAACCTACTTGATGCACATGAAACTAGTAAGAAAATGCCTATAAAAAATCTGCATGACCATTACCTTCTCTACTTAGAACAGAGGAGTCGGAGGATGAAGGCACCATGCTTGCTCGGGGTCTCTTTGGCCTGGGCATTGGAAGGGGATTTAGTGCAGGAGGAGCCACTGCAGGTTCTATTTTCCAGGGCGACACCCTCTCTGGACGAGGTATGCTGCATGTTTCATCCCACCTCACCTAAATGCAAAAGGAAGTAACATAACATTTTAGTTGTTAGAATGGATGTAATGCAGTAAATCATTAAGTACTACCTTGAGGCATCTCCATTTGGACTCTTTCCACAGGTTGGGATCAGCATCTTCAATTCCGATAACCGTGCCAGTAAATCTTTAAAAAAAAAATTGGTGGAAAAAATAATGCAACTAATAAATTTCATGAGCAGTTTATTTATAAACAACTTTGGACTTCTATAAAAGAAGTAATAAGTACCTCTGTTCTGGAGCTTCTTCACCTTCAAATCTCATTTTGAACCTCATTCCTATAGAATAAGTAATCTTCATGGATTCCATGTACTGGTCAAATGGAACTATGAACTCAGCCGGGCTTGTCCTGTGCCAAAACACCGAAGGAGGAACATTAATACCACGTTAACAAAAAGTCAAGAAGAAACCCCCCTACAGTAGTGATCTTTTTCTAAGCCCAGGGGTGACTTTCGATTGAACTTGAGATAACAAACTCGCAAACTCTAGCTCAAATTGTTAACCAGCTCAACAACCTAAAATAGAAATCTAACAAGATACCTAGGCTTATAGTATACGGTAAACATCGTTCCCGTCAAAATGGCGTGCCATGCTGTGGCAAGCACACCAAGATGCATACTGTGACTGGATATGACAGATGACGGTATATTACCCTGCTGCTTCATCAATCTTCTGACACCAACTCGAAGTTCTCCATTCTCACCTCTAAAAGTCGAATCCCAAAGTAAAATATCAGTCATGTATAGGTAACAATTAACCTAGAAGATGAGTAAAAGCAGTATTGCAAGAACCACCAACCTTAGAAATATAAAGGCGTCACCAGCAGCAAGTCGTTTAGAACTTACAAATACACTCCATCCACTTTGAAGCAAGTGCCTTCTAGGTTGACCTGGCATCAACATCAGGATATGAATTAAGTACCAAACACTGTATACCCATCAAGAATCTCATCTATTAATGTACGCACAAACAATGAAGCAGGCAAGCCGAAACATGAGGATCATTACCCCGAAATATATGACGGAACCTCCATTCGTTTCCATGCAAATCCTTGGCAACCAATTCCTGTGTTGGAGGTTGCCTTGACATATCCTGTCACATGGTAGAACCCCAATTCCACTTTAGAACCAATTGTTAATTTAAAACAAAAAAACAAAAAATGAGTGAATAATTATCACAAGGTGCATTTGACTAACCAACGGGGGCAAACACTCGTCAGCGTGTCGTTTAAGAACCGAAAATCCACCGTGAGTACTGGTGTCTGAGGCGGTCAAAGTCTTGCAAAATGAGTGTACGTGAAACTGCGGTGGAGAAGGTGGGGGAGGTTCCTTTTCCACTGCATTCTCATCTTCCTGACATTATAAGACGACTATATAATAAGAATAATTTGGCTCCAAATAGTCAACCATGCCTCATACCATAAAAGATAAAGCAATGAGCAGTGAGCACTTACGTTGGCCTCAGGGAGTAACGTCACTTGAGCAAAGACCTCATCCGTATCTGGCTCGGCCTACAATTTATTATTACACGATAAGCAAAAAATTGAAATCATAAAACCTAAAACAAACTTAGAAATCAATTAACCCTTAGTAGAGATCAATAATTCAAACATCAAAGCTTCTAATCACGCACTTTCAGAAGAACATTGATCACACGACACAGGATCTTTGATGGAAGGTTATAAACCGGCATTTGTTGGTCAGCTGACTGATTAGTCGACGCCTCCACCTGATCCACACGTTAATAACAAACGATTTAGGTTCATAAGTAGAACAAAAACTCGACGATAAGCCCACAAATCAAATTTGTGCAAATAGCTTATAACAAGTTTGACATCAAACAAATGAGAATCAAACAAATTATATACAGCAGACCTGTTCAATATGTCCTTGAGGAAAGTAAAAGACGCGTTCATTTTCGCGAGGAACGGTTACCAAAGGACCAGCACAAGCATGCCACAGTTCGCGATAAAGAGCTGCTTCGGCGTCTGCACCGCGCATGCCGTCATAAGACCACAGTCAAACTAGAATTCATCTCTAATCCACCGAAAACACAAGCAAACCGTAGACGAAGTTTACCTTTATTGCCAGGAGAGTTCGTGGAATGACATCGTTGCACCTCCATATTATTCCTCGAGTCGTTAGGTTCACTGAAACCTGAAGAAAAACTATCTCCTCTAGCAGTAACACCGTTACCTCTAATATAAACCTCAGAAGAAGTCATAAATCCTAGTTTCTCAGCTCAGATCTCTCGTCTATATCCAAAAACTCTCGAATCAGCCTTTCAATCCGTCTCTAATCAACCATCCCTATCTTTGCTCGACGACTACTCGTACACAGGAAGCTTGAAGAACAGCAGCAGCTTTGCAATTAACACCACCAAAAACTCCTTGATATAACCGCCAATTCGCTTCTCTTCTCTTTCTTGAATCACTTTCTCTGGCTTCTGCAACCACCACAGGCTTTCGCTGAAGCCACAAATTGCAGCTTGTTGCAGGCCCACGGTACTCTCTCTCTCTCTGTCTCTCTCTCTCTCTCTCTGTCTCTCCGCTTCCTCTGTCCCTTATCTCTCTCTATCCTTGTTGTGGTGGAGACTTAACCAGAGTGGTCAAAAGTGCTTGCAATCATTTCAACCGCGGTCAATTTCTAACCAGTTTTCGACCACCGGCAATCACCGGTCACTCGTTTTTAGCCGGTGGACTATGCTTGTCGCCTATAGGACCAGATAACAGCGACAGAAGCATATGGTATTTGTGGGTTAAAGGTTAATTAATAAAGGCGGCTTCGGAGAGAAGGGCAACAGACGGAGTTAACTTCGCGGTTTGTGAAGTCGTGACTTGTGATTGTTCGCGTTCCAGACAAGCTAACGGCGTCTGCACTTGACGCTGGTGAGAAAGCTGTTGTGTATTTACGGGGAAAATCAGAAATGGCTTTGTCGTGCTACTAACGGGCAGGTTCGGATGGATGTCAAATGTGTGTTAGTGAGGCATAAAGGAAGGGTGCGTACTTAACCACCTCCCGCGCAAGTTAACGCTTGGGCATACTTTATCAGTACATGTTTCTCAGTACCCACAACGCTGCTCGCTTCCGTGCGCCAGCTGTGGTAGGGTACCGTGACCTTTCATATCGTCCTATATAGATATACAGGTATTCCCTCTCACGGTATTTTTAACCAGGATCTTATTTAAAGTTTTTTTAGGATAACAATTATTATAAATTAATTTTAATATATTAAATTATAATAATTTTAATTTCTATTTAATTTATGAAATAATTTAATTACTTTTTGCGGGAATGGGTTAGTTACTTTATGAGGAAACGAGAGACAGAATAACTGAAAACGCTAAAAACCGGGGGCGAGAAAATAAACGTCAAGTCACGTGTGGGAACAAGGGAGCAGCGAGAAGGGAGTGATGGGACCCACGTGTATTGTCCACTAGTAGTTGTGTATGGTTCAAAGCAACAGGCAGAGGAATCTTTGTCCGAAAATGTCAAAAATAAAAGGAAAATAATCGGCTTTACGCTTACACACCATGTTTTGGGTATCAGCCAATTATTTAATAAGAATATATATAGAAAATGATAAATCAATCCCTTAAATAATTTATTTCCTAAAATTGGTCAAATACACGACATTGACTCCGAACAGATACGGAATTAATCTCACCTTTCTTGTATAAAACAATCACTATATATAAATCCCGTAAATTATAAAAATTATATTTTAGCTACTAGCTTTGAGAAGGACAAAATTGTCACGTGGGCAATACCAGTTCTGGGCATCTAAAGATGGGCTATTCTTAATTATGTTTTACATATTTATGAATAAAAGCACGTGCGATAACTTCAAAATCTAAGACTATAACCCGAGAGAGTATGTACATGCCCAAAAGTTGATGAGATGGTAATTGACGATTCGAAGAAGCATGTAGAAAAAGAAAAGCTTATTATTTCCAGTCCAATCAAGTTAAAGGACAACATAACAAAGATGCGGTACCGTTTTAGGGCACAATTTGCTACAAGGGACTTTTCACCAAGTAATTCTTGCCCCGTTTTGAGAAAATTGGACACGTTTTGCATTGGTAAGTTCTCATTTCTCCCTTTCTCAGAGACATTTTTTCTTAACTTGTATTTATCATATGGTGATGTACTAAAAGAATACAATTCCACGGTGCCCTGCGAAAATAGATTCAGTTAAACGACATAACAGCACAAATTTAACTTGCCGTTTCTTTACGGTTGTATCGAAAAGTTAAAGTTCCGGGTGACAAAAAAAAGTAGAGGCGACTAGTCGTTCGCGTAATGGCTGCTTGACCGTCAGTTTAGGTGGGTCCCACAAAGGAATGGTTCCCCATTGACGTAGCAGAAATCTAAGGAGGGGAACCCACTGATACTCTGCCTCCTCTCTCCTCAGCAAATTGCATAATTCCTTTTATCTCCTCCCTTTGCTCCTAACCCACAGACCAAACCCATGTCTCCCTATCCCATTAAATTCCCAAACCCGCCCCTCACTTTCTTTTTTCCTGTCCAATAAAAAATAATTTTTTCTTATTTCCAAACCAAATCAAATGACGTATTTACAATTTTAATATTTTGTAAATAATACAATTTCAATGATAAGTGGTTAAAATTTGAATTCTTACCTTGAAACGCAAGGAAACATCCTTATAATCTTCTTCAGTGCTGACTTTTTCTCTTTGCCACGTCAGAACTCCATTTCTCTAAGCAATTGCTTACGGACTTGAAACGAGATTAGATAATGGTTTTACTTTACTTTTCGATATTTTTATTAGTAACTGGAGTCTTATTCATCGATCAGCTTCAAACTCTTACAAGAAACTGATTTGAGCAATGGATGTCCGCCACGTGGATAGTGATGTCCGAAGGAGGACACGTGGGTCTTGCAAAAGAAGCCAGGGGTAGAGTGGACGATTTTCTTTTGCCTATCGCGGTTGGTTACGTCTCGTCACGCAGGTTGCGTGAACGCGGTCAGGTGGATACTGGATACAGATGGGAACGTTACGGGATGACGTTACTTGGAACGGGACTAACGTCATTTTCCTTTTACCTGTTGCCCGGGTTACACTATTAAAGTTAATTTCTGTAACTCTCTCCGTTATTAGACCATTAATTAAACCAGTTTTAATCAGGTGCGGAAGTCTGCGTTATTGCAGTTTCATTCACGACATTAAAATTATACAGTTACGGCTTCTAATTGAATGGTATATTTTTTAAGTGTGCATAGTTACACACGTGAAAGCTAATTTAACCACGTGTATTTTTGTCAAGGTCGTCAATGATGACAGTTTTGCTTTCTTGAGTTAAAACCAATGATTCAATAGTTGCCCTTTACGCCTTAATTAGGTTATAATTATAAGAACAATCAAAATCTAGATGGATTTCATAAATAAAATTATATATTCGTAAATTTGTTAATAAATGAAATGAAATTTGTATTTTATTCATTTTTATAGAAAGTATGTATATTTGTTTAAAAAAATCATTAGACAAATTTTTAGTCAAAAATAATCAATTTATTAATTAATTGGTCAATTTTATTAATTAAAATAAATCAATTAATTTTATTTAACAATTACTTTTTTTAATTAGACTTTAAATTATTTGATAAGTAAGGAGATTCTATTTCGATCATATTTCAAATTCTTAAATTTTATTCAATCTTTAACAAATTTTATAAGAAACTAATATTGATTAAATGTTTTAGATCTTAAACTTCTTGTTTTACCTGTTTAACATTTTGTCCAATGTTTAAAACGTTAGTTTTTTAACGATAACTTAAGTTCTTAGCATGCTGCTCTTATATGAATAATTGTTGAATATGATTATTCCCCAAATCCTAAAAACTATAACAAGATGGTAATATTGAATAATAAATGTTTGACACAAAGTTATCACCTTTAATCCTCTTTCTAATCAAGTGGTAGTTTAATTATGCTATTTTAGAATTTACATATTTTAAAGAATTGTAATTTTAAAAATTTTCAAAAAGAATATCTATACTAGTTAAAGGTAAGACTGTGTATTTTTTGACTCCCTAGACCTCGCGGATTAGTAAAACTTCTACTGAAATATTATTGTTGTTGTTATTGTTATAAATTTAAAAAATATTTTAAAAATAACATTATAAAACTAAAAAATGTAAAAGTTTTAATTAGATAATATTTTGTACGAAATCCTAAAGTTATGTGTAGCCGGGAGTTTATTAATGGAATTGGATGTAATGTAATATTATTTCTTCATTTGGGATGAGGGTTTATAATGAAATAGAATATGATGAGATGAAAAAGAAGGGTTTCATATTACATCTTATTTTATCATAAACAGTAAAAATAAAAATCTTCCGAGTTGAGAATACATTATAAATTATTCATCCGTACAATATTTTACTTTATTACATTATGAACCATTTTATCCTTCTTAAATAATAATTTTTTAATATTACATTTATTTAGGTTTCATTCCATTACAAATTATTCCATTCTATTTTATTAAAAACCAACTAAAAATATTCTAAAAGTTAAAATTCGCACAAGAAGCAACGGTCCGCACTAATTCAACGTACTAATATTAAAGAACCGTCCAAGCGATATAGAGTA
>JANZXR010000006.1:35536389-35554003 GCA_027575705.1 Erythroxylum echinodendron
AAAATTCGCACAAGAAGCAACGGTCCGCACTAATTCAACGTACTAATATTAAAGAACCGTCCAAGCGATATAGAGTAATGGTGTAGTATAATGCTTTGAAGGTACGACCTTTAATTACTTTATAATTTTAAACGACGATTATTTAATAGCGAGATGAAAGTTTTCGAACAAGAATTAACAATGATGACGAAGGATGGTAATGGCGGCAATCCTCATTGGTGTTAAGGAAAAGTAAGCCTTGAAGAAAAGAAAGGGTAGTGTTAGTATTCGAAGCTGACGGGGATGCACGACAAATGATGCTGAGTGGTTAGAGGACAGCATTAAGACATTAATCTTAAACCTGTTGGCTGGTTTAATTATCAAACACTAATGTTATAACAGGACCAGCTTTACATCAAAATCAGTTTAACTTTGTAGGTGGGAGAAAGACGCAGGACCAGGTCATAAAGTTGTGGAAAATCAGGCATTTTCATATGGTTTATGGACCCCTCTTGTACAGTTATTGAATGCCCACCTTTCTTTGTTTCTACAGGTGGAAGAAAAAAGATTTGGTAGTATTATTGAGTTAACTTCATAAAGTTCCTTTAAAGGGTTTGACTTAGTCTATAGTTTTCAATTCTGCTTTTTTTTTAATTCAATAATTTAAATTTTAAAAATAAATGTAATTAAAAATATTTACAAGTTCAATGTATCTTTACTCTTACACAATTATAGTCTTCTTATGACGAGTTTTTTTACACTTATCAGAAATAGTAATTTTGTCATGAATGAGTCATTGTCTTGAAAACGAATTTCGATTCGACACAATTGAGGTGAAATCAATGTGATTGTTTGCTCTTCGAGGCTAACGTAGCTAGCTTCTAGTGCGTGCTTAGAATAGGACGTACAATTGCCCAAAAACTTGAAGAGTTGTTGAGAAAAACAAAGAAAACTGTTTTTGGAGTGTATCATTTTTAAATGGTGGAAGCAGTGGCACGCGTAAGAAAAAATAAAACCAGTAATTAGAAGCAAGTTTTCAATAGTTAGAAAAATTAGGATTTAGGATTGAAACAGCGGTATGTTGTAATAATTTTGCAAAAATCTTCGATTTGATTATAGTTGTTTATAATTATATTTGTCGGTTACTTGATATAAAGCAATTGTATTAGAATTTGTTAAATTTTCAACACAAACAAAGACAGAAAAATAAATTTAAAATTAAACAGATCAACACCTGAGATTTAGTAACATAGTTTAACAAACTTTGCTTATATCTGTAAGGCCTTGATTCAACTAAATATTTTCACTAATGACAATAGTTTTATATAAGGCTTTACTGAACTTACACCACTCAACTCTTGACACTATCCCTCGTCCTCACAACCTATGAAAGTATTTCACACTTAATAATACAACCACCTCACACAACTAAGGTGTAATTAATAGGACCATTCGCTCCCTAAGGGTCTGTCTAGTTGGATGTTAATTAATGGAATGAAAAATAATATAATAGAACGGAACGGAACAATTTATAATAGAATGGAATGTAATATAGTGAAAAGTTGTTTGAGAGGGATATAAATGTTTATAATGTAATGTAGTGAAATATTGTTCAAAAGATAGATGAAATGAAATGTAATGTATAATAAATGACTATTATACCCTTTACATTAAAATGGTTATTGCAGAAGGTTTAATGATATAATTTTAAAACGAAAATCTATTTATTTCGTAATTTCACTATAGTTTCATGCATCTTTTCTTCTTTAGGCTTAATAGAAAGATTTAAAGACATTATTTATGCTGCATGGCCTCATGAAGGACTTAGCATTGACATTGTTAATTTTGTTGATGAAACTACTAAAGGATTAATTTCTTACAAAACTAACATGAAACTACTAAAGTATTAATTTCTTACAAAACTAACATCTTCATTTTTTGTTACAGATAAATGAAAGAAGGTTCAACTACTCCTGATCAAACTACTTCAGGAAGATATAATGATCCAGCTTGGGCTCATGCTGCATTAGTCCCAGGTATGAAGAATTACAATTTGCTAATTTTGTAACAAGCATTTGAAAAGAAGACGAATTACCTCATTGAATAAGCATTTAGCTGAGGTTAAAGGAGATATAGAACCCTGTAAAAAGTAAGTCATGGTGTGAAGTGACAAATGAAAACATTGCTTCAAGAATATCAATGTGAGAAAGATAGAAGGAAAAGGTTGAATTTTGAAATTGGTAGTGGAAGTTCGTTTTCTGGTTTTCGTGGTGATTGTGTAAATGTTGAAGATGGTCGTGGCAGTGGTACTGGTAGTATTCCATCTCAAGCCCAAGAAGAAGTACCTGAACTTGATGTAAGGAAGAGAAGAAGGCAGGTGACTAGTTTCTTTGTACCACGAACAACTGCTGGAGCCCGACCTTCAATTCGTAGTGCAATGCAATCAAGATATGCGGCTCACAATGTTTATATGACAGTAGCTAGATGGTGGTATGATACAAGTTCATCATTCAATGCTTCTCAATCTTATTATTATCAATCTATGATGGATGCATGTAATAGTCTTTTATGGTCTAGGATATAAAGGTCATTCGATTGATGACTTAAGAGGTAAACTTTTGAATTGTTATATTTCTGAAGTTAGAAGTTATTTGACAAAAAAAAGAGTGAATTGAGATACTTATGGATCTTCAATCATGTGTGATAGTTGGACAAATAGGAAACAAGAGCCTATTATTAATTTTTTTGTTTATTCTACAAATGACTGTATATTTTTTAAATCAATTGATGCATCTGCCCTTACTAGAAATACTGAGAAATTGTTACGATATTTGGTAAAGTTGTGGATGAAGTAGGGTCAGAAAACATTGTTCAGTTTATTACTGATAATGATTTCGCTTATAAAGCGGCAAGAAAAATGTTGCAGAATATGTATAATTCTTTTTTTTTTGACTCCTTGTGTTACACATTGCATTGACCTAATGCTCGAGAATATAGGGAGTCCTAGGAGATCTAATGCTGGAGTGGAGATTTGTACTATTATATTGGATGATAGAGAATTTTGGTCTCAATGTCAATTTGTTATCTGAGTTTGTGATCCTTTAGTAAGGGTTCTTCGCTTAGCTGATAGTGAAGAAAAGCGATATTTGGTAAAGTTGTGGATGAAGTAGGGTCAGAAAACATTGTTCAGTTTATTACTGATAATGATTTCGCTTATAAAGCGGCAAGAAAAATGTTGCAGAATATGTATAATTCTTTTTTTTGACTCCTTGTGTTGCACATTGCATTGACCTAATGCTGGAGAATATAGGGAGTCCTAGGCGTTTTCCTGTTATTAATGAGACTATGCAGAAAACTAAAAAGATGAAGAAGTTCATTTATAATCGTGCATGGGTGTTGATTTTGACTAGAAAGGAATTTACCAATGGCAAAAATTTATGTCATCCTGCTGTGACAGGATTTGTAACAAATTTCTTATCACTTCAGTCTTTTGTTTCGATGAAGAAAGAGTTAAGACAAATGTTTACAAGTGATTAGTGGATTGCATATCAACATGCTAGATCTAATGCTGGAGTGGAGGTTTGTAATATTATATTGGATGATAGAGAATTTTGGTTTCAATGTCAATTTGTTATCTGAGTTTGTGATCCTTTAGTGAGGGTTCTTCGCTTAGCTGATAGTGAAGAAAAGCTAACGAGAGGTTGTCATTGTTATGCCATGGAAAAAGCAACGGAAGCAATCAAGGCCAATTTGAAACATAAATCTTCTTTGTGTACACCATATCTTTCAGTCATTAACGAGAGAAGAGAAAGACAACTTTCTTCTCCGTTGTTTACAGTTAGGGGTTTTTTTAATCCTAGTGTCTATTTTAGACTGGATCATACTAAGCAAACTGAAGTTAATAGAGGAATGCTTTTAACTATTATAACAATTGTTAGCATTGATGTGATGCAAGATCTCTTAAACTCACAAATAAAGCTTTATAGGTTATCTTATAGGAATTTTGGAATGCCGATTGCTTTCGACAAAGAGGAAAACTTTCTTCAGGTATTAGTTATTTCCTTTTTCTTATTTGTTGAAAAATAATCATCACTTTATTTTGTTTATAATGCTACTTTTATTATCTTATGGCTTACAATTTCTTGGTGGGATCAATTTGAAAATGATGTTCTAGAATTGAAAATGTTTGAAATTCAAATTTTAAGTCAATGTGTAAGTGCAATAGGTTGTGAACGAAATTGAACCACATTTGAATTTATTCACTCCAAGAATAGAAATAAATTGGAGCATAAGAGGTTAAATGTCTTGGTTTTTGTTCGTTACAATTTAAAGCTTCGAGAAAGGTATATTATTATGATTATTAATTTCGATATAATTTCTTATAATTTTCTAATAATTAAATGTTATTATTTACTGGGAGTCTTAATAGCACAAGTAGTTTAACTGATCCAATTTTCATTGATAATATTAATCTTTTGACGGATTGAGTTTCTGAAAAACCGAATTTGGTAAACATTTATGACTTGGAAGATAATCGTGGATGGGAAAGCATTAACATGTTATTTGATGCATTAAATTTGAATGATAATGATGATGAAGCACCTCTCAATGATAAGGATTTTGTACCAAATGATAACTGAAGTCAATGCAGTTATAGCAGATATCCTCCCATTGATGATTGAATTTCGTTTCAAGTTTTTATTTTTCCTCTTATTGTAATTTTACTTATATTTGATATTTATGTTAAATTCCATAGATGTAATGTAATTGTAAATTTTTTTATTTCAAGTTTAACTTCTACTTGATTATTTCCTAGTCATGAACTTTTGTTGTAAATTGTAATAGTTAAAAATATTTATTGTTCTTTTTATTGAATGTTTTGATGTAATTATTATTTATCAAAATGATAAAATTATATTGTTGTAATATTTTGAATACCTTGTATTATTCGTAATTTTATATTTGTATGAAGATGATTGTCTTTTTTATATTAATTATGTTTATTATTTATATGTGAAATATTTAAAATTTATTGTTATTTCATATTAATTGTGATTATTATTTATTATTATGATTTTTGAAAATAAGGTTGATGTAAACTTGTAAAGTATAGAGTATAACTGTACAATATACCAATGAATTATTTTACAAATTTTAAAAAATTTCAAGGACTATTTTATAAATTTAAAATATTATCCGAAACGATATCTAATATTAACTAGTATCTGCACAATATCGTACTAAAATATAATCCGATACTATATCTAATACAATATTCGCAACTTTTAATGAAGCTTGGAACATGAACTACAATCGGCCAGAAACCCAAAGAAAAATATTTTTGGTACGTATCATTTTTTTAATATGGAAGCACCGGCCTGTGTAAGGAAAAGCAAAATCGATAATCAAAAGCACGTTTTCAATAGTTAGAAAAATGAGGAGTTGTATTTCGAAAAGTAAGCCACAAATTGTAACTAAAACTGATCCACAAAGAGTTTCGTAATGGCCAAAACTCTTAACAACGTGCATGACTAATTCAAACTCATACAATAGTATGCTTGTTTATATACTTCAAAGACAAGTTACCATTTTCTGAAAATATACTCACAAGCCATTTCCAGCAAGTTTTAACTTTCAACCTACTCTTTAAAGTAGTGTAGTTCGCTGACTGTGCTCTTAGCCTCCTCCTACGTTTTCCACAACTTCTTTATTCTTTTCCAAGACAGCTACACATAACTTTTTTCCTGTTTTTGGCCAATATAACAGGAATATTCTATATGGGGAAAAAGAGTTGTTGACTTTAAGATCTAGTAACTATAGAGAAGGAGACTAACGACTGCTAGTTAATGGAAAAGGGCTCTCCGACGATAATGCAACGAGCAATAACCTGTTTGAAGTCATTCAAGTTGGAAAGTAACAGACCCCTTTCTTTACAATTGGAAACGTGTATCACAAGGCAGAGAAAATGCATGGGTGTAAAAGTCTTCGAGGAAGTTTCAAATTTGTGCAGAGTGGGGACGTGTGTGGGGATAGGCGGCAATTATTTCCAGTGCCTGATTCATGCACACTGAGCTTTTCTTTTCACCATCCAATTTTGTCTTCCTCAACCTCAAGTCTATGGAGCAATCTTGAACGTTGAATATATGCTTACTACTTGTAGTTGGTCCTACACTAAACCTTTAAAATGTGGGTTTGAATTTAAAATTTGATATATATAATTTTACTAATTAATTTCGAATTATGATAGTGTTTGAAAAGATAATAATACCTTTGAAGTGCACTAGTAGATTAGTCACTATGAGGGACTGGTTTATAATGAAAGTAACCTAATAATAACTACGTGTTACGAAAACTAACTACTACTCATTAGAAGAAATGACCACAGCAATTATTCTGAGCCAAGTATCGGGACTTTTCAATATTATCTGTACAATCGTGACATTCAGATATTTTAGCTGGGGTCGGGTTGGTATGTGCTGGTGCTTCTTTTGCTCATACGAATTACTTAGAGCATCATTCAACTACATTAATTTAATACTATCAGACTCGGAATTTATTAGTGATTTGGGAAGATAATGTGGAATTTTCACATCAAGATGCTGCACAACACGTGTGGTGGATTAGGAATCCCACTTTCCTGGAAAATATTATCATTGTGGTATCTTTCTTTTCCTCACTTACTTCGTGTAAGTGCAAGTTTTTAAGTTATTGATGCCATTCCGAGCCCTTGGTTAGAGGCTTACGAGAATATCTGAACAATGCATCACACATGCGTAATCGCGAGAAATACTACCATCTTCTAGGTTTTTGCCGTTGCATTCAAACTGAAGTCTCCGTCAAAAGTTCAAAGCAAGGACTGGATATGGCTTTTTGTGGCCTTGGAATATACCAAATCCGAAAATTCCATGGCATATCTTGCTTTGAAGACTAGTTCAACCTTTGACTGCTTTACAAGCTTTGCTTTGTTACTTCCGGAGGATCCCCTGGAAGAAGACGGAGATGTTTCTCAAGAGATATTTTGTCTCACATGACTTATCCTATCCGTTATTTTCCTTTATGATATTAATGAGTTTTAATAGAAATGTTCTGCCTCGGTCAATGGTAGAAGAACGGAAGGAACAAAAGTGAGTGAGATACATGTCAAAAAGTAGAGGTACAGAGGCATTCAAAGTGTGGAACAGTGATTGGTTCGGTGGTTGTTATCGTTGTTCTGGTCTGAAATAAGGAAATGTGGTCACGTATGCTGCCACAAATGCCTATCCATAACGTATATTCCACATGCCACGTGTTGGCTTTTACATATGCCTTTCTTTTATGGATAATTATTATAAATTAATTATCTATAAAAGAAATTACATATTCTTTTATAAATTATTTACATTAAAAATTAATTTTATTAAATTACATATTCTTATAATTATAATTTATAATTAATACTAAATAATTTTAAATTTTGCTTTAAAAACAAACAAGTACTTAATATACATTTTCCTGAAATTTGAAGTATCTTATGGGGACATTCAACCAATGCTTACGTTCTTTGTAAGACACTAATCTCCTGTTTAATTATAGGATTATAGTGTATTATTTAATAATCTGTCTTCATCACTAGGGGCAATGACAAGCTACAAAGCTATTTGAAGCATGTCATGAGAAATTCATTAATTTGCACCGCCCCCTATGGTTTTTGGTGCAGATTAAATAATGAGGTTAGGCACCGATTGAACCGCCCTTAAATTGTACCAAAATTGAAAGATATGTCACTAATTTAAAATTTTAAGAAATTTTTATGCTAAATTAAAATTTGAAAAGTTAGTCTTAAATATGTTATATATATGTATATAAAACCCGAGCCCACTCCGACCATCTTAAACCTAACCTGAAGTTAAGAGATGTAATCTCAATCTTATATTTTTTGAAAAACGAGTCTCGAGTTGAGCTTGGGTTTAAGTTGCCTAAGCGTAATCTGACCCGAGGCTTAACCTTTACAAGCAAAACAACTCATTTTGCATTTTTAATTTTTTTAAAAATCTCAAGTTAGCTTTGTCAAGGTTGAGTGGAGCTCAAGCTTAGGCCGGACTGTCTCAGGCCTTATTAAACTCTTGCTCTCTACCGTTAGAGCGATTGGGTTTGCACTCGAACTTGCTACTTGTAAAGCGGTTGGGTTGAGCTCAAGATTAGATGGGCTGGGTCGAACTTGACACATTGCCATCTCTAGAAGCAGATGGGTGCATACAAAGCCATTGGAAGTCTGGAAGCACCTTCATGAGTGTGGTGTTGACCCCACAACCCATAACATGAAGTGGGCAAAGGCATGGTTGACCACCTCGACTATAATCCTTTTAAGTGTAGACAAATCAGGAGTCCTGCTGTAGGAAGAAATTCCAATCTCAGCTCCGCATGGACAATGATTTGGGATAGAGAAAATTAGGAAAATGACTTATTGAGTTTCATGTGATACAATAATGCATCTACAAGACTACAAGTAGGGAGTAGATAGAATGTTGTTCTTACACGCCAACACCAACGACGAGGAACATTGAGACCAAATAAAATAGACTTTTTATTTAAAATTTCTAAATTTTTATTTTGATTTATCTTTTAACCTGTCCACGTGTCAACATCAAAGACATGGTCCAAACTCCCGTCGTCTCCAAAGACTCCTTTTATAGTCATTTGCCTGAACTTGTGCAATTACTGTATTACCGTATGTGTGTAGTGTGTACCCATCTCTCCAACTCGTCTTTGCAATCGTGGAACTTCAATGTCTTGTCATTTCTTGTCTGTACTCTTTCCACTGGTTTGCTTATCTCTTCAGACACGTGACAATATCTTAGTCCCCCTTCACTCACAATCTTCCCATATCTGTAAAACATTCATGCACCCGTGAATTTGTAACAATGGTATCACATTTTTCTTACCATTTTGAATGAAAACAAAACAAAGTAGTATACTTCATGTTAATTATGTAAATCCTAGGTTAATTTGATCAAGTAAACTAGTGGAGGTGCACAAGTTTATCAGATAAGTGCCGTCTCCTAACACAATTCTCCAAGGTCACGATTTGGTGGGAAGCCCAACCTCTTTTGCATAGAAACTGAAGAAGGATCGCTTGTGGGTAGGTGTTTGGGCCATGCGTAACCCCCAAGTGTGACAAGGGGCTTGTTTAGTAAGGAGCTGATAAATTTTTTTTAACCGTTTGATCCACGTTAAAATATTATTTATTTGTTTAATTGGGAGCTGGTTGGATTGATTAAAAGCTCATTAAGTGTAGCGTTTAGCATTAGTTGTTTGCCTAGTGATAATATTACCTTCTACTTTACTTTCTACTTTTGTTCTGTGTGTTTTCAAGGTTGACTTATTTTGATCGTATAATTATGTCATAAAATTTTAAAGAATATAATAAAATGTTTAATGAAATCTTTTAATTTTTATTTAATTTTATAATATTAGTTTACATTTAAAAATACTGTAATATTAAAATTTTGAACATAAAGAGTCACATCCAATTAATATTTTTAGTATATAACTTTTATATACCGTATCTGTGTTATATTATAATTATAGATATGTTTAATTTATTAAATAATATATATATATATATTACATGAAAAATATTAATATGATATAGCTCGCTGCATCATTCATATTAATAGATATTTTAATGTTGGACTATTATTATTATTATTATTATTACTATTATTATTATTACTATTATTATTATTATTATTATTATTAAAGTTATAAACTTAATTTTTTTAAATTAAATATCTAAATTCTAAATTCTTATAAGAATATTCAAATAAATACTAAGAAATGTAATATTCATGTCCTTATAATTTTTTTAAAATAATACCCTTATAAGTCATTTTATACATTAACAATTAATTCTAAATAACTAATTTTACTAAACATCTTTAATAAACAGCTGATGTTATTCTCTAGTCAAATCACCTAATATAATTAGCTATTAACTAACCGTAAAATTAGCTTACAACTAATGCAATCTGTAATTTGCTAAACAAAGTTAGGATAAATAAACTTTTCCTTTCCCTAAAAGTCTAATGTTTCCTAGAGGATGGTTCAATTAGCATCTCCAATGTTTAAGATCTTGAGCTCATTTTTGACAAGAGGTTAAATGGTGAGACAAGAGATTTTGTTATTAAAACAATTAGTTAATTAATTAATCAGTCAATTTTTATAATCTTTGATAGTTTGTTATAATTAACTAACAATTGAATTTATTTAAATTTGATAATTTTAAGTTTTTTTTACAACTCATTTTAAAGCTTATTATTAATGTTTTAAATACAGACAAGCGGTTAAACGGTGAGACAATAGATTTTGTTATTAAAACAATTAGTTAATTAATTAATCATTCAGTTTTTATAAATTAATATAAATAAATTAATTTTTATTTAACAGTATTTTTTAATTGAACTTAAAATTTTTTAATTAATAAGGATAATCTTTTTCAATTATTTTTCAAAATCTTCAATTTTATTCTAACTTTAAGAGATTTATAACGTTAAATTTTTAAAACTTTAAATTTTTTGTATCTAGTTTAATTTTCAGTCCGATCTATCTTTAAAACATCCACTCACTCCAAATTTTTCCAACACAAAAAAATCTGTAGCAATATTTCAACTATTTGTTAATTAAATTAAATTCAATGCGGACCATTAGTTAGGTTAAGCCCAGCGGTAGTGACGTTGCGACACATATCTTCATGAAGCCCAATAAACGACAGTACGACAGTATACTTGGTCGTTTCAACGCAAGCTAGTTCCACTGCAAAATGCTCCGTTGCCTTTCAATTGGATCCGTCTCTGTTTCTTCTGCTCTGCTCTGCAATCAGGATGGTACAAAGCTACCATGGAGGAATCGCGATTCACATACAAAACCTAGATATCGAATGCGCTTTTTAATGAATCCTTTTGCTTTAATACCGTAAATGCGAAGCAGTTAAGCAAAATCACGGCGATTCTCAAGCGCTCTACTGGGCAATGCCTCTCTTAATGTTGAACAGTATGGAAAACATTGAATCATGAAAAGAATTATAAGACTGTAATTTGTATGATTAGATTAACATTATCATGAACAATATGTTCATTAATTGATATATACGATAAGGCTTCAGGTTGGGGAATATATGAACTTGGAGTGAAACCTATATACAGAGTTTACAAGACTACTAAACAATTCCGAAACTGGAAAACGGGGTTAGCTGGCCAAAATACCAGGTTCTGTTACTTTGGAACAGAGCTCGCGATTTTGAGCATGACACACATAATCCCTCCTCTGGATTTTGGGACTCATTTTTGATGCTATGACTTAGCAATTCATTTGCTTGTCGTTTAACAGAGCAACAAGGTCATAGTCATCAAGGGCCAAGTCTCCTATAAGTAGAAGAGCAGTGTTTCCTTCTTCGTCAATAGCTTGTGGATCAGCTCCTCTGGAATTGATTAGTAAAATGGTGAGTGATCTTCGTAAACTTTTCGAAAGAAATACAATCAACAAGAAGGTAATTTAGATGCCCAGATGGAGAAAGATTTACACAATAGATCATATCAGCAAGAGAAAAGTTTTAACAGAACAAAGAGAGAGCACCTCATAAGGAGCCATTTTGCCATTCCCGATCTTCTGCTGATAATACAATAGTGCAATGGAGTCCGACCTTTCGAATCACAGGCATTTATATTTGCACCATATTGGAGTAGTAGCTCTACCATGCCAATATCTGCAGTTAAGCAGGCAAGGTGAAGCAGAGAACATCCGTCAAAATTTTCGTTTGTGGCTATATTTTCAATACTATTTGCTGACTTTGCACATTCCTCTGGGGGCTTATCGGTGAAAGAGTCACCTGGAAAACAACAAAGCTCAATATCCAGATTCTTTGTGTTCTTGATACAGCATTCAGAAATTGTTAATCGGTGTACCTAAAGATGCTGACCCACGAATGCCATTGACATCAGGAGCAGAGCAGATAATATGGCGGTAAACCGCTTTCATGTCATTAGAGTGGATGCTTTTTTGCAACTGTTGTGCCACAGAAGAGGGATGCAGATTGTCTATCGTTTTGCGGACAAAAATTTTCTCTGCGTACTGCATTGCAAGGGAAAATTTATGGTGCAAGCTTAAAAGAGGTCTAAAATTTAGAGAGTATCAAGGAATGATGAAACCACAGCAGCCCAACCGCGGCATGCCTGGCAAACGGATGTCGCTACACGATCCGCCCCATGCCTGTGCTCACGCAAGGCGGAAACGGTCATCGTGACGATTGAATTCCACTGGCATGGGGTGAAAGAAGGAAAGGCAATGATTGGTGAAATACCTTGGCATGAATGAACTGTTCCTTGACTGTAATAGGATCATCATGATCAGGTTTTCTTATTCTGAATTGTCTCTGTCTATCTGACTGCAGAAAACTGCATCATTAAGACTTGAAACATATTAGCAATGGCCAATTAAACGAAACATATTAGCATTAACGTGTTATGATTAACGTACCCTACAGCCATTTCATCAGAAGAAGACAAGCCGGACTGCAGCATTTCTTCCCAAATTGAGTTGATATAAATATTTCCCAGTGATTGAAACAAATTTAGAACAGATGGCTCCCAAACTTTGACATCAAGCGTCAGTGATCTTACCTGAAATGGAAGGAACAGATGTTTATTTTCAGGCCTTTGTTAAGAAACAATGAAGTGAACGTGTTCCTAATAGGTGGAAACCCAAGTAGTTTTAACCACAAAAAAAATGAAATTACCTTTGAGATATGTACACCAAGATTACGATGAACACCAGAACATTCAATGCAAATCAGAACACCAATGTTCAAAGATGCCCAGTCTGGTCCAGGTGCTCCACAATCAGCACATTTGTCATTTCCAGGTACTCTTCTCAGTAAATCAATCGGCTTTTCGCTTTTCACTAAATGTTCTTGTTGTTGCAAGTTTTTGGATGAACGAGTTCCCGTGGCAAGAGTTTTGGTTGTGAACTCTTCTGTCTCCTTCTGATCCATGTCAATACAATCTACTATTGAGCTACTCTCACTGAGAGAGCTAGAATCACCACTTTCCATGGCACTGGCAGAAAGAAGCTGAAAAATGATTCTGAATTATACTAACCAATTTATTGGAAGTATCTAAAATACTAAGAAATGAAGACCTTGGAGAATTACTTTTTCAGGATTCTGAAAACTAAATAACGAAGCAATGACTCCATTTATCTTCTCAATCCAGTCCATTTGGTCCACTGCATTCTCTGCCTGTGTTTCAAGCAAATACAGATAAGAACTGTTGAAACGCCATTCACTAAGACCAAACTCTTGTTCTAAACTGTATCAGAAATCAACATTACTGTCATAAAAGCACCTGCAAAGTGTAGACTTTCACTGGTGAAATTATTCTAAAGCAGAACCTTAAATCTGTCTGATCTGCATCAACCTTAATTGTAGATGTTAATAGGTTTACAGTATGACGTGCAACAGATTTTTCATCATGCACACCACCATGGTAATGAGAAGATAGCAATCGACTAAGCAACCCGGGACCATTTTCAGTGCAAACAGTCCTTTGCAGCGAAGATTGACTACCTCCAGCCTGAAACGAGGCTGTCAAGGTTAAGCGATCTGTAGATAACAAAAAAAAGGGCATAAGCTATCTCCAGCTGGTGGCTTACACATGTCCAATTGAATGGTTTTCTATAGTAGTACAACATCCCTCGACTGTCAAGAACAAAGAACCTTCTTTTCCAATCAGCTCTCAGATTTGATGAACGTTTGGAGAGATATCCTTGTCTGATGGTTTGAACCTGCACAATTGTGTTCAAGCTGGTTTGCATAAGATGATTGCTATACGCAGACATAAACCCATAAAAGATTTAAGCACATAGAGCTATACCTTACCGGTTGTAGCAGATTGCATAACTTCCTCTATCACTTTTTGTGAGCTCCTAGGGAAAGGACGGGCACTATCAGCTCGAGGAGAATAATTGCTGCCACCCTGTAAAGACTGCCTACTTGCCCGGTCAATCTGCCTTGTGTACTCTTGCATCCTTTCGTTGAGAGATTCTTGCTCATAGTTAGAGCATTCTCTAAATTGCTGGGCATAAGCCAGGACCTGTAATCAGAGAAGTTAAAAGCTTTGATGTTCCCCTTCAGATGTCCACAAGGATCAATTTCGTCATCGGAGTGCAGTGGGAAGGTGGCGTTGTAAGTTTAAGGAGGGAAAATGACCTGGTTAATGAAAGGCTCCATCTGATGTAATAGTTCATAACCCTGAAAAGATCATGAATTTGGGTTCAGGACTAAGTACCATCAAGCATCAAACAAGTTATCATCACATGATCATAGGGAATACCTGCTTGAAGAATCGAAGATGAGCATCCATTGTCCCACTGACAGCTTCTAAGAACTCGTATCTCTTCTTGGCCTCAACAACAGAAAGCGCACTAACCTGGATACAGAAATCACCCCCCACGTATACTTCAAGTAATGAACTGAAAATTTATGTGGACTGCGTAACTTTATCTGAATGGCTTACCAAATTGAAGCGTGCTTGTTCAAAGGTGGATCTTGCACTGTGCAGTTCCTGGAATATCTCTAAAAAAATCAAAATCCACTTGATGGGTAACTATATCATTGGAGAGTTTATTGAAGTTAGAAGTAGGGTGCTATGGGAAATACCTCTTCTATGGCGGCAACTATATCTATCCTCGTGCTTTTTCTCAAGGAGAGAAACTTATCTCGTGCCTGCAGTACAACTTGACACCGGCATTAAGCACCATGACCAAACATTCACTAGAAACAACTCGATGATCTTTAAACAACATTCCACGAGATGCTCATTCGTAACAACAAACTCCAAAACTAATAACTAGTAGCTGCAGCTTTGCTTGGTAACGGCAGCTTGTCTTACCTTCACAAGAATGAGGAAACTACATGGTCAAAGATGACTTGTGCATGTAACTATTCATTTTCTTTTTTGTAGTTTATACACAACCCAGTTAAATAGATCTTCTTCTTAATCAACAAATGATGCAGTGAGCAACAGTAAATGTAATACCCACCTGATCATGAGCCAAGGAAGCTTTATCAAAACGCTTTCGTGCTTCCTACAATAATATGAGATCACTCAGAGCTAAGAGTCGGGACTTTTTAAAAACACAATGTAAACAAGAGTAGAGCAAATGTGTAAGGGAGAAAGTTCACATGAAGCACTTGGTCTCTGTCAAAATCTTTAAGAACTTTCTCTATGGTTTCATATTCATAGTTTTCATTATAGCCACTTAAAGAATGACACAGCAGTTTTTGTTCAGATAAGTGATTGAATCACCATTTCAGCTAATCTATATACCTTGTACTTAAAAGGCATTCTACCTGATAAATTTGCAATTGGTTGAGAGATTCTATACCTTAATGTCTTGAAGCTCAACATTGACAATGTGCTGCAACCTATCATTTAGCATGTGCTCTACCTGAGAAACTCAAGTAATGAAGTTAATGGCGGACTCCATGCTTTTGTGCAGCATTCAGATTTACTCGATGATACAAATTCGCTACCTGTGACCGAAGAACCTCCTTGTATGTTCCGATTTCTCTCAGAGCAATTGTAAATTTGTGCATAACAGGACCTAAGAAAAAAGAATCAGAACATTATCGTAATAGTTCAATATCTTTGCTTCATTGTTAACAGAAAACTCATGCAATAAGCGAAAACCAGAGAATCGGCCTCAACTGAAAAAGGTATTCCTGATTAACGTTAACTAGATCAAACAAACAACCCCAGCAGAACGTAAGAACACAAAAGTTTTCATTGAGCAAACGCATACCTCCTAATGCAACACAAATAGGGTCATTATGCCCTCCTCCGAAATTCTCAAGAGCAGAGGCAAAAGCAATATCTCCATCGTACCCCACACCAAGACCTTCTCTGTAAATTAATGTAAAAGAACATAGAACATAGTAAATATCCATAAATTCCTTGAGAACAACAGATGTTAAGAGTCGATGTGACAAGACTCACGTGTACTTTCGACATCCTTTGTAGAACTTCATGCATCTCCCTCGCAATAACTCAGCATTTTCTTCCAAACATTGCATCTGGTTCACCACCAACTCATCATGAAGACGTTATCCACATTCATGCATATATACATATACGTGCATGGATACATATATTAACTTCAAAAGGAGAAGCAAGCATGCACCTGCTGCCGAAACATCGGCGAGTCGTCGAGTTTCGAGAAATGCATGTTCAATTCTCCTCCGGCAAGAACTTCCTTAATGTTGGTCGTTCTTAAAACTTTTCAAAAGGTTTTCGTTTCTGGTTTTCGTCTTCTTCCTTCTTCTTTATGTTACATTTCTAAATAGTCATCAGAAGAGAAAATGAGAATGTTTTGTCTGCGACTTTTCATGGATGAATATAGACCCCAAACCCACTTTTAGTTTGGTTTGGTTTGGTTAGAACGTAAGTATGTTGTGAATCTGTGATCAAGCTACTGCCACTTACATTCACGTTTACTAGGTCAAATATTCATGCGGGTTTTGCAAATAAATGTTTAAAAAACCGGGCTTCGGTTAAAAATTAAAAAAAACTAAAATTTTAAAATATGATTTAAAGAATTTTTTAAACAAAAAATTTAAAGTTTAATTAAAAATAAATTATTAAATAAAAATAATAATTTATTTTAATTTATAAAAATTTATTAATTTACAAAAATTAATCAATTAATTAATAAACTAATTACTTTTTAATAACAAGAGTTATTAAAATAAATTGAATCAAAAAGTTTAAAACAGAAATGAAAAATTGAACGGTTAAAATTTTTATAATTAAATCGGTTGAATTAGTTGAATTTTTTAATTATTTGTGAAAATTATTTAATTTCTATAGATTATATTTTTGATAAAATTTTCCATTTTCATCTTTCAATCAATATTTTCTCTTTGGAATTAAAAAAATTTTGAATAACAATTGTCATTAATATGATAAATAAGAAAAAAATCTTATTTATTTATTTATTTAATAATAATTACTGTATAGTAATCATATATTTGAATTTTGCAGAATAGTATTATACATTCTACAATTAAAACTATCAAACTAAACTATGCCATCACATTAATTTGTTACTTTGTCGCCTTCTTCATGACACACGCCTGAGGCCTGACCCCTTTTTATCACAAAGATCCAGCCTTTTATTCTCCAGAAGAAAAGATAACGGAGAAGAGGCTCGTCGTCTTTCCACTAACATCATGGGTTCGTTTCTCAGACTTTCTCCAACTTAAAAGCCATGGATGGTATTAGTGCGGGACAATATTAGAGTGAGTTTCAAGATTGCTGGTTCTTTCTGAGTGTTGGAGTTGACAGAACTAACAAAGTTCAATATTTCACAACATTCCGAGACTTAAAAGCCAAAGTGTTTCAAATCGGGGCAGTATACGATTCCAAATGAAGGAATTTCGACAAATATGCACGAGGTAAAACAATGGCTTTAATCAGGGAATGAAGCCATTGTTAGTCGGTACTCATGTGATTGCCTGTGCTTGCATCGTTTTGTCCTGGATGACTACTCAGTTGTAAAAGCTTGAATCTTTATGGTTAAAGACAAAAAGCCTCAACTTTATTTG
>JANZXR010000006.1:35575629-35595652 GCA_027575705.1 Erythroxylum echinodendron
CTGATCTTTGAAGATTGGACCGATCGGCCTGTGGGTCATTACGACTGGGCTCGGGCCCAGCACGACCGACCCGACCATGGTTAGCAAAATTTGCACATATGATAAGGACTTTAGCAAACCACTTTCAACATGTCAATGAAAGTAAACTTTTAAAGAGGGTTAGCATATGTCCAATAGTTGATATTGTTCATATATGTCATTCTTTCATGAATTTGAAGAAGGTAAAGAATTTCATATTTGTACTTTATACATAAATGATATTTAAATTAATATTATATAAAACTTGTTTATTTTAAAGGATGATATATACCTGACCAAAGTCATTTTGTTATGATTGTTAAGTTATAAAACTAATAGGAGAGATAATTTCTGGATTATTAAAAATTCTTATAAAAAGACTTGAGCAGACGAACGATTAAGAAAAATAACGAGACAATCAAGTTTATCATATTCAAAACATTCTTTATTTTTTATTTCAAGAAATAAAATGGAAAGAATAGCAAAAAAATATGTAATTTTATAAATAATATAAGTGATGTATAGATGAAATTTTTTAAGAAGTGTGAAGATTACTGGTTCATAAAATTTAGCACATTTGATAAGAAATCGAGTAAACGACTTTGAGATGTCGATGAATGTGCACTTTTAAAGAGGGTTAGCATATGTCAACCCTTCACAAATTTGAAGAAAGTAAGGAATTTTATATTTGTAATTCATGCATAAATGATATTTAAATTATTATTATATAAGACGTTTATTTTATGGGATGATATATATCAGATCTAGTTTGGATGAAGTTAAAATATATTTCTATGCTATTATTCTCTTTTTTTTTTGAAAAATATTATGAAAAATATGACAAAATAATCCATATTTTAATTAATAACATAAGTGGTTTAAAGATAGAAATTTTGATGATGACTAGCGTATGTCCATTAGTTGGTATTATTCACATATGTCATTACTTCATAAATTTAAAGAAGATAAGGAATTTCATATTTGTACTTTATATATAAATAATGTTTAAATAAATATTATATAAAACATCTTTATTTTAAATGGTGATATATATTAGACCTACTCCTATTAAAGTTAAATAGACTTCCATGCTATTATATGATTGTGAGATATGGAAATAGCAAGAAAGTCGATTTCTAAATTATTTAAAGTTTTAATGGAAAGACCAGTTGAGAAAAGATTAGTAAAAATGACGAGACAATTAAGTTTACCAAATTTAAACTCCTTTTTTTTTAAATATGAAAATTTCCTAAAAATATAGTTTTGCACAAATTATGAATGACCGTTGTCGCTATAAACTTTCTGACAAAAACAATCAACATACGAAATTTGTTAACGCAGTTCAATACCTTGCCTACGTCTATTGGGCCCTCACCCAGCTTAATTACTTTTACCTGTGATACTACAATAGCTTTAGTCAAGGCATTACAAAGCTGCTCACCCAACCCATAATACTATCCTTTGTCCTCATAACCTGTGAAAATAAATCACTCCTAATAACATAACTTATTCGTGCTAACTTCAATAGAGGATTTTCTCAATAATATTTAATGATAACGATATGAAATAAATAACTCAAGTGATTAAACAAAAACCAACATAAAACAACTTTTCTATTAATTCCAACTTCTTCGATGAAAAATCAAAAAGTTGTACATCAATAAATTTGCTGTAATCTTTCAATATTTGCACCGTAACATCACACCCACGGCTACAGAAAAATCAACAACGAATATAAATGTTTCTTCATCAAAACTTTGCAAATAACGGAGCTACAAAATTCACGATACCTACTGAAATTTTTCACACACAATTACCACTAACGACAACCACCATAAACGTAGCCCATCAACTCAACAAACATCACACTATCAATCAAAGACTTACGGAATTTTCTCACACCACAACCCACAATTTGCAGCCACAAAATTAACACTCCATGAACAATAAGACAACCACCAAAGATTCACATATACATAAAAAAACCTAGCTGCAAAAACCAACACATTCAACCTTCTACAGAACCCACTATTGTCATGGAAAGATGAAGATAACGTAACTGTCAAAATCAAAACCATTAACAACACAATGTGAAAAAAACGAAAGAGGTTAATTGTTTCGCAAACTTTCCGCAAACTTCTTTGTCGTCAATAAAATAAAACAAGCAAAATCGAAATAATAAAAAATAATAAAGAATTACCCAGCTTAATCACTTTCATTGAAGTATAATAGAATTAGTCAAGGCTTTACTGAGCCGACACCACTCAACCCTTGACACTATCTCTCAACCTCACTTCTCGTGAAAGATTTTCACTCTCAATAGTACGACCGCTTCGTACTAACCTCGTCAGAAGATTTGTCTAACTACTTTCACTTAAAATAATAATAAATAAAAATAACTCAAGTATTTAATCAACTAAAAATTAAATAACAAAAATACTTGAGACAAGCAAAACTTCCCTATGGATTTGTCTCCTCCAAATAACCCAATAATGAACTTTCTTCACAGAGATTGATAACTGTGCTCTCAAGGAAAAACGTCTATAACCCACTGCCGCACAAACTCATTGTATATGAATATCACGACATGTTTTTGCTTGCTGGAAAAATAAAGATCCGCACTGTGCACAGTCAACCAAAAAACACCAACTCACGTGTGCTAAGCCTCAAAACCAGAAAACACCACCCCCGTATATGCAGACAACACCCATTTCAAAAAAACAATCTTCAGTGTATCAATAAGTCAAAACATGTGCAGCGCTATTCTCATAAATCAATTTCATCATGTCTCACCCAAAGGTCGGTGTTTATTACTGCAATGAAAGGCACCACTAAGCTACCACCAAGTTATTTCACGCATGCACACCAAAATACAACGTCAAACTAATACTAGATGCGTTATTAGCCTTATTCTTCTCGTAAACACAGCCAGCCCTCTTTCTTCCCTCATTCACGTGACTCACACTACATAGCAAGACCTTAACTCCCATTACACCTTGACTTTTCACACCACTCACGTCTCACACACCCACTGCACCTTGACTTTTCACACCATTCATGTCTCACACACTTGTAAGATTGCCGCCATATATTTTTCTTAATTAACAACTAACGCCACCCCACTCTATACCATGCTCAACCAAGATAGATTTCTGCAACATTTGTTCAATGAACAATTATCTTCTCTCACACACTTGTGTTAAAGATAGACATCAACAGTAGATAGGAGATGTACACGATCTTTCAAGCATTGAGAGTCCCACTTAAAATAGAATTTTATCATAACTGAACCATTATAAAAAAATCCAATAAGCCACCTGTACCCAATTTAAATTCAATCAATTTGGATGTGAAACTGAATTATTTGCTAAGTCTAATTATCCAAAAATGCCAAAATTTAATAATAAGAAATACACCATATATCTTAACACTATGCAACCCTCAATTATTATTCTGTCATAGAGGAAAAAACGCAACTGCAGAAAAACATCCATCAACCTAGAAAAGACAGCCCACAATAGATACGTAATCCTTTTCCCAAAAAATTAGCAACACACACAGTAAATCTTCACCCAATTAATGACAAAATATCATCGATATTATCCACAAAATCACAGCTGCCAAATACCACACAACTTGTTGTTTTCCACACCAAAAATGACACACTGCAGCACCAAAACTTGCATGAAAACCTATCAATAAACCAGCTGCTATTGTCAATCAAATCTCCAATGATATCCTTCCTTAGATAGCTATAATCCTTAAAATAGGTTATCCATTAAATCTCATATTAATTAGGATTTTAAACCTTATCAAACTTATCTTAAAAGAGTCTCGCATGAATCCACTAAGTCCAATTATCAAATAATATCCAAAATTAAATAATAAGATATCAACATATATCTTAGCACAAAATAATCCATAATTTTATAAATAATATAAGTGAGTTACAGATGTAAATTTCTTTGAAATGTGGAGATTAGTTGGTTCCGAAAAATTGGTGCATATGATAAGAACTTAGGCAAGGCACTTCAACATATCAATGAAGATACACTTTTAAAAAAGGTTAGCATATGTTTAGTAGGTGGTATTATTCAAATATGTCAATCATTCATAAATTTGAAGAAGGTAACAAATTTTATAGTTGTATTTCATACATAAATAATATTTAAATTAATATTATAACAAATGTTTATTTTAAGAAATAATATATTGATACCCGTAAAGTTAAAATAGACTTTTATACTATTATAGCTGTGGGATGTTAAAATGATAAGAGAAGCAAGTTCTGGATTATTAAAAGTTTCGATGGAAAGACTTGAAGGGACAAATGATTGAGAAAATTAATGCAACAATCAAGGTTACCATATTCAAAACACAGGTTCACTTTTGTAGTTTTAAGAAGGTAAAAGATGATGGTAGTAAAGCACAGTATAAAGAAAGGAGTTGATTCTAATATCCTTATACCCTGGCCCAAGCGAGACAACTCTTCTCCACTATTTTTGGAATTTGAACATTATCGAGACTCACTCTCAAGTAGGACAACTCGCAATATTATTTAGTAGAACTATGCAAAGATTAAAATATACAATTAAGCATGCAAACAATTGTTTCTTTCATATGATTATTTGATTTCCAGCAGCTCTACCAACAACACCAGGAAATGTCTGGCCTGTCAAGTGCAGCGAATCGGTTGGAGCAAGCCTCCAATTGGATGGATCAAGCTTAAAACGGATAGAGCATGTAAACGGGCCTCGGCTTTAACCACAGCAGGAGGGGTACTACAGGGTCGTGGCAGTCCCTAGCTTGGAGGGTTCGCTCAAAACCTAGGCTGGTATTCACCCTTGTCAGCAGAATTCTGGGGCGTTTATACAGGAATAACATACGAGTGGAATCTGGGCTATCGCCTGATCGAATTAGAAGTGGACTCTACCGCGGTGATAGATCTCCTCTCTTCCTCAGCCCATAGATCGACGACGTTCAATTCCATAGTCAGCGGCATTCATGAACTATTCATGAGAAATTGGATTGTCACTCATCGACATATTTACCGAGAGAGCAACAGATGTACAGACTAGTTGGCCAACTATGCAGGCTATTTTAATGTAGGAGTCACCTATTTTGTAAATCCATCCATAGGGTGCCATCTTATCCTTCTAGAGGATATGTCTGAAATTTTTTTCCGCGCTAATTTTGTAATTTCCTTTTTTTAAAAAAGAAAACACCTAGAGACATCCCATCGGTAGAAAATACTATAATTGAATTTTATGACTCCCATTTAGTTTTATCTCTCTTCATTCAATCACATGTGTTCTCTTTGTAGTTCGTGCTCCCTTTCTATTTTGATGAAGAGTGATTTGAGAGAGAATCCACACAAACTTTCATTTTAGATTTTTAAATGTAATTTAAATTCACCATATTAATTTTAATGTATAATTTATGGTGTAATGTATGGGTCCTCAATAAGATTATTAACTTTTGAATACATGTTTGTCATTTTGTTCGGTCTGGTCTAACTAAAGCTCAAATGACTATAGGCAATATGATATTATTTGCTATTTTTAAATTAAATTAAATAATTTAAAATAAAAATAAAGAATTTTGAAACTTGACCAGTACTTAATCGGACTTTGGGCCAATTGAAATTTTTTTAAACCTATTTTCCACAAAATTTTCCTTTTTTGTTATTGAATTGCTAATCTTTAAATAATATTATATCATTAAGAAATGAAATTTTCCAAAGGGGTGTAGTTTTACAAAAATTCTAATTCGGTCGTAGTTGTTTCTAGCACAAGTGAAAACAGAAAATTTAAATGTAAAATAACAAATCAATATACGAAATTTGTTAACACAGTTTGGCATACCTTACTTATGTTTGCGGGGCGCTCACCCAACTTAATACTTTCACTAACGACAATAGTTTTATGCAAGGCCTTACTAAGCTGACATCATTTAATCCTTGACACTACTCCTCGTTTTCACAAGCTGTGAAAGAATTTAACACCTAATAATACGACCAACTCGTGTTAACCTCAACAGGAGATTTTTCTCAACAACTTTTAACAAAAAAGACAATAATAAAATAACTCGAGTGACTAAAATAACAAAGAATGAAAGCGAATACACTTCAAATAAAAAAGAATAACTTCCCTATAAATTCAACCCCTTCTAATACAAATATGAAAGTTATTCATCAAGTAAATTGTCATAGTCAACTGTTGAGAGTTTTGCGCCTCGCTTTCAATTGTGAATCATCATGGGCAGTTACTCAAGTAACTTTTCGTCTAAACAGAAAGGTAGCACGAAGAGAACACATACACCCAAAAAAATGAAGTTGAAGAATTAAAGAAAATACGCAGCTGATTAACACAAAATTCAAAAGAAAATCACAACTGCACCAACAAAATCATCAACAACAATAGACCAAGGAAGACCCACAGCTGAAGACCCATTCAACCAATGTGACATAATTCACAAAAGATAAAATTAATGAAACAGTAAAGAAACTTAAGAAATACTATTTGTATTCTGCTCAACGGTTACAGAGAAAAGGAGTAAATGCTCCTATTTATACTGAGAAGGCATACCACATGCTAGTAGCTCATTGGATAGTACAGAGGTGAAAATATTCCTTTTGTACAAATTTCCTACAATCATGGATGACCAATCATTTATAACAGAATTGGTAATACAACAAAACGTTAGCTGTCAAAAGTCATCACCCTTATTTTCAATTGATGACCTGTCCAAGCCATTCATTCTAACATGCCCCCTCAAGTTGTGCTGTGGTGAGTGAGTAACAAGAAGCTTGCCTTTAAGAATTTCAAACTGTGAAATGGTGAGTGGCTTAGTGAGAATATCAGCAAGTTTCTCTTCGGAAGGAATGTATCTGACTTTTACTTCATTGCTCAAAACCTTGTCTCTTATATAGTGAGTATCAATTTCAATATGTTTGGTTTTTGAATGAAAAACTGGGCTTGCTACTAGTTGCCTAGCCCCTGAGTTATCACACTAGATTATTGCTGGTTCTTTGCAATGTATTCCAATTTCTAAGAGGAGAGACTTCAACCATATTATTTCATTGCAGGCTTGTGCAAGTGCTCTGTATTCAGCCTCTGTGCTTGATCTTGCCACAGACTTTTGCTTATTTGAGTTCCAACTAATCAAGTTATCACCAAAATACACGCAATGGCCAGAGGTTGATTTTCGATCATCTAAGGAGCTCGCCCAATCCGAATCATAGAAGCTTTCGATAGTCAGTGTGGGAGCAGGAGTGAATGTGATCCCTTCACCAACCGAACCTGCTAGATATCTTAAGATTCGTTTACAAGCTCTCCAATGATTTTGAGTGGGAGATTGCAAAAATTGACTTAACTTATTTACTGGAAAGGCAATGTCCGGTCTACTCAACGTTAAGTATTGTAACGCCCCGATGATACTTTTATATAATGTGACATGTTCAAAAGGCTCACTGTCAAGTAGGTGTAGTTTGTTGCTTTGATTCATAGGAGTAGGACAAGGATTGGCTCTCAACATGTTTATTTTCTTCAAGAGGTCAAGCGTGTACTTGGTTTGTAACAAGTGAATACCATGTGCCCCTCGAGTTGTCTCAAAACCAAGGAAGTAGGTGACCGAGCCGAGAGTCTTAAGAGAAAATTGAGATTTGAGTGTGGTAATAATAGCAAGAACGTGGCTGGACTGGTTTCCGGTGAGTAATATGTCATCGACATAGACCAAGGCAAAGAGAATAGCATCTCCATTTTGATGAAAGAAGAGTGAGTTGTCAGAAACTGAGTTGCAGAAGCCAAGGTTAAGGAGAGCAGACTTAAGTTTGGCAAACCATGCTTTAGGCGCTTGTTTTAAGCCATAAAGTTCTCGGTTTAGCTTGCAGACAGTGGTCGAATGTGTTGGATCGACATAGCCAGTGGATTGCTCCATGAACACTTCTTCTTGGAGTGTGCCATTCAAGAAAGCATTGTTGATATCTATTTGTTGCACATCCCAGTTGTGAGTTACAGCTAGAGTAAGAATGACATGAATGGTGCAAGCTTTGATCACGGGGCTAAATGTCTCAAAGAAGTCTACACCGGGAGTTTGTTGGAATCCTTTGGCAACAAGCCTAGCTTTGTGGTGTTGTATTGATCCATCACAGTTGAATTTGAGGCGAAAAATCCATTTGTTGTCCACTATATACATGTGAGGATGACGTGGAACAAGAGTCCAGGTGTTGTTGGTCATAAGAGCATGATATTCTTCATCCATAGCATGCTTCCATTCAGGTATAGACAAGGCTTGATCAACAGATTCAGGGTAATGGCTGTGTAAACATAAGATTTTGGGTGTTTTAGGAGAGAGGCCACGTAGGTTTTGGGTTTGAAAATGCCTAATTTTGATCTAGTGATCATGGGATGTGTGAGGAGAGTGGGTTTGGGTGGTCGGGTAGTGGGGATGGAGTGAATTAGAGATGATGGGGTAGTTAACGCTACGTCAGGCAGCAAACTTGGTGAGTTAGAAAAAGATGGGACTAAGTTTGGAGCCTTACCATAACCATTGGAATTAGTTGAACGCGAAGATGATGTTAGAAAAGATGCATTTGGGCTTGTGGAGTGATGCTTTATATCAGCTGCAACAGTTTCATATCCATTTTCCTGCAGACCAGGAGACAAAATAGGAAGCCATTGATTGTATTGAATGTTATAAAAGGATGAGTTTAAGTCAGAAATTTGAACGAAAGAGGAAGAAAAACCTGTAGAAAAAGGAAAATCAGTTTCATTGAATGTGACACTTTGTGCAATGTAGATTCTTCCTGATGGATGTAAGCACTTGTAGCCCTTATGATTTGGGTTGTACCCAAGAAATACACATTTGATGGAGCGAAAATCAAGTTTATATCGATTGTATGCTCTCAGTTGAGGAAAACAAGCACAGCCAAAAACTTTTAAAAAATTCAGATTTGGTTTTAGCTTCATCAATTTTTCAATGGGAGATTTATGCTGCAAAGTTGGTGTGGATAGATGATTTATCAACAAGGCAGCAGTGTTGAATGATTCCCACCAATATTGGAGTGGCATTGAGGCTTGTGTGAGAAGTGTAAGCCCTATTTCAACTATATGACGGTTTTTTCTTTCAGATTTTCCATTTTGAGGATGGGTGTGTGGATAAGGGTGCCTAAAATGGATGCCTAAAGAAGCTAGGAAAGGAACAAGACTTTGATACTCACTACCCCGATCGGATTGAAGAGTTTTGATTTTGGAATCAAATCTTCTCTCTACTAATTTTTGAAATTTTATAAATGTGTCTTTGACTTCAGATTTTAGTTTTAGTGGGAAAATCCATGTAAAATTACTATAGTCATCAATGAAATGTACATAGTATCGGAAACCATCTTTTGAAAGAGAAGGGGCTGGTCCCCATACATCTGAATGTATTAGTTCAAGAGGCTTTGATGTAGAACTGTGAGAGTTCTTGTAGTTTTTGTGCTTGGATTTTCCTATATGACAGGCATCACAAAAGTTTGAATCATTTTTGGAAGAAAATTTTTCATTGATAAGCATATGTTTCATTACATGGATGTTTGGTGACCCAATCTCATATGCCATAGATCTAATTTAGAAACTAACTTAGCAAACAAAGATTGAAAAGGGTAAGACACTTTTGATTTTTCTAGACTTGGAGAGACATTTTTGACAACTGAAAAACGGTAATTGGTACTTCTTGACAAAGAAGCAATAGGTGGCTGACTGAATTTAAGTTGATATAACCCATCACTGAGCACCACCTGAAGCAACTCCCTCTTCGTAGCTCGATCCTTCACAACACAATGGTTAGAATAAAACTCTACAAACACTGAGTTATCTTTAGTGAGTTGTGATATGGACAATAAATTTTTAGTGATGAGAGGGACACAAAGGATATTATTTAGAGTGATGGCAAACTGATTGTCAAGACCATGTAAAATGTTAGAACCTGAATGTGTAATGAGAAGAGGTTGCCCATTACCTATGAGTAAATGATTGGTACCTTTGTAGTCAGATTTGTGGTGCAAATTTTTTGGATCTACTGTTATGTGATTAGTTACTCCACTGTCCAGATACCACGCATTGTTGAAATGAGCTTCAGAGGTGGATGAGTAAAAGGCTTGCTGTCCACTTCCTTGAGTTTGTGAGTGGCCTGAGGAAGGAGTGGCGTTCAACTGTTGAAAAATGGTGTTGTTGTGGCTGGTTTGGCCTTGATATGTGATGTCGAATCGATGATAGCATTTAGAGGCAGTGTTTCCAGGCCGATTGCAAAGTTGACACATGGTGGTGCGATTCCATCTGCTCCCTCTATCGCGGCCGCGTCCACGATGAGAGTAACCACGACCTGGAGAGGCAAGTAAGGAGTGGTTTTGACCCTATAAATGAAAAGATCGACGCATCTGAGTGGCAATATTGGCTTTGGGAATGGAAGAATCAGTGGAAGAAGGAACATTGAGTTGTTCGAGACGTATTTCGTGACTCTGAAGCATATATTGGACCTCCTGAAGTGTGACTTGGTCATAACGAGAGGTGAGATTGACTACTACAGGATCATAGTCATGACCCAAACCACCAAGGATGTATAAGATGAGATCCTCATCAGAGAGAAATTGGCCTGTAGCAGATAAGTTGTTGGTCAACATGTAGTCACGAACAGAGAGACTGCCTTTCTTTAGAGATTGGAGCTGAAAGCGAAGTTGAAGTGCTCGGGCTTTTGAATGAGTAGTAAAGAGAGTTTCAATAGTATGCCATACCTCATGAGAAGTTGCACAGCGAACGACATGGCCGAACATGGTTTCAGAAATGGAGTTGAGAAGCCAGCTCAGGATGGCCTGGTCGGTACGAATCCAGAACGTGTAGTCGTCGGTAAGTTGGCGTAGTTCACCTAGGAAAAGGCTTCCAATGGTGTTGTCCACAAACTGAGGCGGGCACGGTTTCGTGCCAAGAATGAAGTCGTCGAGGTCATGGGCGTGGAGAGCTGGGAGCGCCAAAAAGAGTAGTTTCCTCTGTCAAGTTTGAGAGTGAGTGGGGCTAAGCTTTGAAAAAGGGGAATGGTAGACCCATGGGGGTTTTGAACTGGAGCTGATGACTGAGGGATTGTAGTGGGCAAAGTTGGGGGAAAAGTGGATATATGCACAAGAGGAGGATAGATTTAGGAGGTTACTGGGGGAGTGGTGGAGGAGTGGTCTGTGGAGGTGGACTACCCATTAGATGCACTGGGAGGTGAAGATGCCATCGACGTGAGTCAGTGGCTCTAATACCAAGATGAAATTAATGAAGCAGTAAAGAAACTTAAGAAATACTATTTGTATTTTGCTCGACGGTTACAGAGAAAATGAGTAAATGCTTTTATTTATACTAAGAAGGCATACCACATGCTGGTAGCTCATTAGATAGTACAGAGGTGAAAATATTCTTTTTGTACAAATTTCCTACAATCATAGATGACCTGTCATTTATAACAGAATTAGTAGGACAACAAAATGTTGACTGTCAAAAGTGTTATCACCCTTATTTTCAATTGATGACCTGTCCAAGCAATTCATTCTAACAACAAAGGAGTCTTCACTGGGTAGAGTTCTTCCTGCATCCAATCACCTACCGATCTTATCCATCCACCACAAAACAAAAGAACACACGACAGGAAAACACAGCAACAGCGCGGTGCAGAAGAGAACGTAGCATCAGTTAAAGCAGGCAAAAGAATATATATGTCTAGACAATGTAAAATGGATATGTTATTCATACCCACACGTATACGTACACGAACGATTTTACATAATAAAAAAATAGAGTTCTGATTCTAACTCATATCCGAAGAACCATCAATTGTCCAATACCCTCATAAAGGAACATCCCTGCTAAGTGCTAATATTCTCTTTTATCTCGTTGTTCTCTTCCACAAATTTTGTCAAGTCTTCAGTTCACATTCATCGTTTAGTAGCATCGCCTAAACCCGAGTCCGCCTTTGAGCCCAAGTCCATTCAGATTTCGAACATATCCAAGAAAACCTTATTTGGTATTTGTGGATGTGAGGATATTTTAGGTTGGGCATCCTATGTCTGAAGCCAGACCCGATCCCTAACTGATCAAATCAAACTTTTCTTCTTGATTTTGGGCAGATTCAAACCTTTATGCCCTCTCTAATATTTAGAATTCCCATTCCTTTTTTAAGATTGTATCGCTGAAATTCAATGGGCAGCGCAAAATTGCATGCTGAAAAATGGATTTGGGCCAGCAGTAGATCTCAAGACCACTCGATGGTTTCCGAACACTGCGGCTTTCAACTTTTCGTGTCCCCTTGTTAATTTTGTCACTTTTTCTGTTCTTTCTTCAACTCTGTCTCTGCTACCGATCTAGAAACTGTTGCTCTGTGTTATTCTGCACGTACTGAAGTGACAAGGGCGGGACTACTTTCAAACCTTTTCAAAATATGCACATCAGATTCAGATCATTGCAGAGAATCTTGAAACCTGTTATTATCATTTATTACAATAGAAATGAAAGAGGTTCAGGGTAATGAGGTTAGAGTAAGGACTAAGGACGCAAATTGAGGTTACTTGTGACAGGATAAGTCAGAGAGTTAGTAAAGCTGTGAGGGATAAAAGTAAAGCCACTACTCGCCAGTTCAGTTGAAAGCTACTTTGCTTTGTCTTTTTATACTTCTCAACATCCTTCTCAAGCGCCTGAGTTGTTGACATTTTTTTTACCGCGGTAAAAAAATGGGTTAATTATAAAACAAAGTTTTAAATTTTTGTTAATTTTTTAATTATAATTTAAACTTTTAAAAGTAGCAATGACATGCCTAAATTTTTAATTTTTTTTAATTGTAACTCAAACTTAAAAAGGTAGTAATAAAATGGTTAAATTTTTAATTTTTTCAATTCTAACTCGACGTTCTTCAGTCATTTATTTTTTATTTATTCTTTTAACGTCCCAAATTACTCTCGCATTATAGCATATTGTACTAATAAACTCTTCGTTTTTAGTTCATTCTTCTACTACCCTTAACGTGAGGGTGTCGAGGCTGCGTAATCTGAAAATCAAAGTGTGAGGACGTCGAGAAAACAAACTAAAAATAAAAGAAAAAACTGAAATCAAAACGTAAGGTCGTCGTAGCTGCGTAATTTGATTTAGGCCATTTTTAAACAATGATGTCGTTTCATTAATCTTCATTTGTTGTATTAATTTTGATTGACATGTATTAATAGTTAGGTTTATGAAACACGTGGCAAGTCACGTCAATAAACTTAAGAGAAATATTAACGTTGAGCAATAATTAAAAAAATTTAAAAGTTTAAGCATTTTATTACTACTTTTTGAAATTCGATCCAAAATTAAAAAAATTTAAAATTTTTAACATTTTATTGCTAGTTTGTAAAGTTCAAGTTATAATTGAAAAATTTACAAAAGTTTGAGTTTTATTATAATTAACTCAAAAAATAATTTCATACTCTCACAATCATAAGACATGTAGACACACATGCTTTTCATAATAACATCACCACCAGCAACAAAGCAATAATAATAATATTATTCGTCATAAAAATAATTTTTTTACAAAAATATAAAAATAAAGTTGTGTATATTAGACCCTCATAAATTTTCACAAAACAGACAACCTTATGCACCTATTACAAAGTTGACTATTCATTGTAAGTCTTATTTTACTATTTAATACTTATTAAGGATTGTATTTTATTATTGATGTCAAAAATGTTTATTCCCTAGTTTTCATTTCAAGTTCAAATCCTGCATCTTTATAGTATACCCATGTCTTTACTAAGAAGGTGGATGGTGAGATATAGTTACAATACACCTAATGAAACATTTAAGATGTGTTTGGTTCATTCCTAACTAATTTTCTTAATGTCACGTGTTGGTAGCATTTGCCGAACTAATTGGAAGTCATTTTTGTGCTGTATTGGCATCTTGTGACATTCTATTAATTTTGGCATCTTGACATTATGACATGTTAACGGGGATTTAGAGTTCATTGGTTTAACAAAAGAAATTGTGTTAATGTAATAAATTCTATAAAACATGAAGTTGCTTCGAATTTGCAAATTTTCGTTAGTTTGTGATGTTTTCTTGAAATGAAATTAAATTAAAATTAAAAAAATATTCGAAATCACACTTATGTTATGGATTTCTAAATTTTAAATGGTTAATTATAAAAAATCTCAAACTTTACTTAATTTTACAATTATAACCCGAGCTTCAAAAGATGACAATAAAATGTTCAAACTTTCAAATTTGTTTAATTCTATTCTGAACTTTAAAGAGTGACAATAAAATATTCAAACTTTCAATTTTTTTAATTATAATATGACGTTAGTGTCTTCGTTATATTTATTGACCTAAATCAGATTACACAACCTTAACAATTTCACATTTCGATTTTAATTTTTCCCTTCATTTTTAATCTGTTATTTCTACGTTCTCATCGTTCGATTGTTAGGTTGAGCATTCTGATGCCATCACACTGAGGGCATCGGGAGAATGAAGTAAAAATGAAGAGCTTGTTGGTACAATATGCTATAATGTGATAGTAATTTGGGCATCGAAAGAACAAACAGAAAACAAAAACTAAGGATGTTGGGAGAATAAACAAATAACAAAAGGTTAAAGCTACATAAACTGATTGAAGAATTCCGTTTTTATCAATAATGTAGTTTTATTAATCTTCATTGGTTGTGTTCATTTTGGCTGACATATATTAATAGTTAAAGTTTGTAATATCGAGCTAGCATCGAAAATTTCGAATATTTGAGTATTTTATTGCTATATTTTGAAGTTTGAGTTATAATTATAAAATTGAGCAAAGTTTGAAATCTTTTTGTAATTAATATTTTTACTGTTGCATATGTATTAATGTCTAAATAGATTAGTATATGTGACGATCCATATTATTAACAAAATTTTAAATTTAAAATATCAGCTAACTTAATTTGTAATATTAAAAAATTTCCTTACCTCATTCTCGTATGTTCCATTTAATAAATGCATCACTTGGGCTGTGAAAGCGTGAATGGTGTTTATTGTCAACTAAATCAAACGTTTCGATATCAGTTGAAAACGTAATTTCACACACGTAACATGTACACATCTCTTTCAGAAGAATACGTTAGTGATTTGTTGTTATCTTATTTATACATGCGTAGTCTTTCCTTTGAGTTTGATAAAAGTTGTTTTCTACCTTGTCCATACAATTTCCTTTTTTCTTTCGTCAAACTTATCTTTACAAATTCCGTCCATTTTACACCGCTTAATAATACTTAAAGTCCCTTTTCACAATATTTTAATAATCAAATGTTGAATATAATTTGAAAACATGTCAACTACTTGATATTTATCAATTTTTCAAAATTATCTAAAAAATTTTAGTTGAGTTGAGAATGAGGTCGATCAAAAAAACTTAAGTCTTATGAATGATTGCTTATTCTCAACCTTATATGCTATTATTAGATGTTATTTCTTTTCGATGTAGGATTTATTATCCCCAATATTCCCCCTTACTTGCAACCTCTTTTTAAGTTTGTCAAGTGAACTATTTGGGGTTTTCAGGCTCCAGGATTTTTGTTGGGCTATTGGGTCTTATAGGTTCTAGTACTATCTTGAAATTTAAGTTGGGTTGAGAATGAGATCAATCCAAAATACTTGAGTCTTATAGAGGATTGCGCATTCTCAACTTTATATACTATTGTTAGGTGTTGTTTCTTTTCGATGTAAGATTTATTATCCCAATAAATTGAACCAAAAATTACCAGAGATTTAAGATTTAAAATGTTCAACCGATATTAGAGCATCATAAAATTAGTTAAAGAGTGAATAAAATTGAAGAATTTAAAAAATAATTAAAATTTTTTCTTAATTATAAAAAATTTAAAGTTTAACTGAAAAAAGGGACTGATAAATCAAAAAATAAGTTTATAAAATTTGATTATTTTATAAAAATTGGGCCGTAAAAATTGAGAACAAAACCGAAAAATTGATCGATTTAAGATTTTCATTTTTAAATCGGCCGAATCAGTTTGATTTTTTAAAACATTGATACTTATCATTATTATAATTTAAAATAACTTAAATTTTACTAAGAAGTTCAATTATCATTTTAGGTTTAATTATAAATATAAAAAACATAAACTTTTACATTATATTTTAAGATATGCTTAAGTGTTGGATAACATTTATATTAAAGAGTATGTCTAATTATAATTTATAATTTACTTAATAAACATAAATTTAAATTTTAAAAATAAAATTTAAATAAAAATAAGGACTTAATTGGGTCTTTTCTATGAATGTTTTTGTTGTTTTAAACAATTCGAACATGTAACTAATTTATGTACAATTTCAAACACAAAAGTAAAACCCAACACATGAACCATTACGAAATCAGGAATGGTGTCTCAACTAAAGTCCACGAGATTCATCATTGGAGGGAAGCCCATACTTGTGCTGACACGTGACCAGTAACTGCCGTGCCTGTCCGTGAAATGGTCCAGAGTCCGTTGCGTCCGCACCATGAATGAGAATGACGCGCCCTCCCCCATTCTTCCATCGCTTTGAGAATGAGATTAAGTCGTAAGACTATTAGGTTGGGAGTTCTTGTGTGTTTACTAGAATTAGGTTCACCGTGTAATGTCATGGAACCACACACACTATTCTTATGAAGTCCAAGGGTATGATGTCAGTCATCTTACATTTTGTATGTAGGACAAAGGATATGTGGAACATGACATAAGCATTATACATGCATTATGCATTAATCAATCAAATATTTCATAATTTAACTATTTTTTAAACATGACCAAAATCAATAAATTATTATAATTATTTTAAATTATTTGTTTAACTTGAATTTAACTAATTTGAGTTAAAATTAAGAGTAAACTCCGATCCAGCATTAAATTAGTTTTTGTATGTTGTTGGTATTAACTTTTTAAAACCTTTATGGCTGGTGGAATTGGTTAAGTAGAAAATATGGGATCAATAGATCCCGTGTTTGAATTCCCTATTAACGTTCTTTTGATCGAAAACGTTGTGCAAGGCTTATTTAGTGCGAAGTATCCGATTGATAAGATTTACAAGTTATTGCGTCAATTTAGAGATCTTTCCAGCACGCATCTAAAGGATAACAGTTGCAGATTTATCCGCTTAAAAAAAAGATATTAGCTTCTTAGAATTTAAAAAATTACAAGATAATCAAAACATTTTAAAAATTATAAATTTTTTAAGTTAAATTGCACAAGAGCCGGGCTCCATATCTTATGCTATTTTATATAAAAAACGTCATACTAAAAAAAGAAAATTATTTTTTATTTTATTATATATATGTTTGCATCTAATTTTAAGATTATTGTTCATTCTCATCATGCAAATTATAATTTTTAATATATTTATATTAATGGAATTTTTAATATATCTGTTTATTGAGTGAATTGTTGAATGTAAATATTGATTATATAAATCACGTGTTTTAAATAAATCACATAATGAATTAATAATTCAAAACATCTTTAATTCTAATTAACAAAATTTTAAATTAAAGTGAATGCAACGGTTGGTCTATTACGTCACAAAGAATTATTAGCGGGTGAGTTTAAAAATCACCGGACGACTGACCAGGACAGCTACGTCTGAATTTAGGTACCTTCTATAGATGGTGCGTCCACGTATCAATAAGACACACTAGTCAGAGTAAAGGCAAAAAAATGGCTTTTATATTGTTTTTTATTAAATATGTGACATATTAAAAAATAATAATAATCTAAAATAAAAATAAAAAATACAAACAGCAATAATTAGAGAGTAGAAATTAAGCCTATCAAATTTTTTATTCCACTTATAATATTTTAATTTTATTCAATATATTTATATAAAATTTATATAAATATGTAAATAAAATTTAATAATATGTGATAAAAATATGATGAATGAACAAAAATTCGATCTCGAAAATAAAGATAATGATGGACCATCCTTGTTAATTTGTTTAAATAATTTTAAAAAATTAAAATTATATAATAACATATTTTTTAATTAACTCTAAATTTAAGTTGGATTAAGACATCTGACTTTATTAATATTAGATATTTAGGTCCCGAGGGCTGTCACTGACTCTGAGATGTAAAGAACATTTAAAAATAAAAAAAGTGAACGAATATATTTATAAAGAAAAAGATATAAAGGAAAAAAGTGAATTTAGTTTTTTTTTTTAATCTTGTAAATATATAAAAGCATGAACTGGGGGGGGTCTGGACGCTAGACTTTCTTAAACGGCTTTCCCAGAGGCTCCAGCTAATGATAAGAAGGCACGTGGCGATGTAAATGCTTCTCTAATCCTTTACGCAGCGACCAGGCATTCAAATTTGTCGTGGCAGGGACAGAACTCTCTGACAGCGACTTCGTCTGTTTCTCTTCCCTGTCTTGTCTTTGGCTTAGCAGCTCCTCGGTTGAGGCTTCATCTATTTATCTGCCGCCCTCGGCTATTATCTATATTGAAAAGTCATAATTTTCTTATCCAAAAATCTATTTAAATAAAATAAGAATACTTATAACCTATTTCAAATAATTATAAAATTAAGAAAATACTAAAAAAATTTTAATTTATATCAAAAAAATTTGAACATACAATAATAAAAATTATCTTATTTATTTGCTTATATATATTTTCACAAAATCTAATTTATTGTGATTATTAATGCTTCTATGATTATGAATATGATTATTAGTATTATTTTTATATCCACTATTATTTATATATATTAGTTTATTTTATTTTATTTTATTCATTTTCAACATTATTTATTAATTTAATTTAATTTCTTTTATCTTTATTTTGTTTATTTTTATTTTAATTTTAATTTTACTTTTATTTGTTATTATTTATTATTATTTTTATTTTCATTCATTCATGTAAGTCATTTATAAACAATTTCTCTACTAATTAAAAATAAGATTGTATATTACTGACCTCTCAAAATCTCCCGTTTCAGCGAAATTTTTACTTAATGTTGTTATTGTTGTTGTTGAATATCTCATTTATCATATGACACATGTTTTTACATAAAATATTTTAATATCATAAAAGGGTCGCAAATATTTATATTTTTTATTTAAATTATATTATTTATTTTGGAATAATTTAAGGAGTTAAATTTGAGAATTGCTTTTTTTAAATGGCTAATTTGGAGAAGTGTCGGAACCAAATTAGATCATTGTAATAATGGCAAGATCAGCTCAGCCGCTGGAGCCAACAACTAACGTACTCGAGTCCATATATTTTGGAGCAATCAGCAGCACTTGTTATTCAATCGGACGGCTCTGATCTCTTCTCTTTTAATTATCCCAACAGTACCCGAAACACCCAATCTCACCTCTCACCTATTTCTTTTATGTTATAACTATTTCTTCCTTCTTTCCTTCTTTTGTCTTCATTTCAACGCCAACTAACAACAGCAACAAGACTCATATCTCTTTATCCTTCTCTCTTTAGCCTTTAGTCTCTCTTTGTCTCTCCTCTCTCTACTCTGTGGACCCGACGTCGAGTTACCGGCGAGCGAAATCTTGCCGGAAATTCGCTCAGGTCACGGCGGAATCAACGTCGTCTCCGGTTCCGGTTCTCTGAATCGTCGCCAGTGTTGCAGAGTGGGGAAATAGTTGAAGCGAAGGAGAATTCTTATAAAATTCTCTCTCTCTATCTGAATGATTTTTTGTTTTGTTGTTAATTAATAATTAGGGATTGTGATTACATAGAAGCAAACAAAAAGGGGGAAAAAGTACTACTAAAAAAACTCTCTCTCTCTCTCTCGCTGTCTCTGTCGTGGGTTGGTAAGCAAATAATAGCTTCTTCGCAAATGCAAAGCTAAAGAGAGGTTCGAGTGTCGGTCACTCCTGTGAAGATCCTTGGTTCTATCTTCTTGTTCCTTCCTTAATCATTAACAAGTTTCTTCCTTGATCCTCTCTGGCGTGGTTTAGTTTCA
>JANZXR010000006.1:35598234-35642789 GCA_027575705.1 Erythroxylum echinodendron
ATCATTAACAAGTTTCTTCCTTGATCCTCTCTGGCTTGGTTTAGTTTCATTTCTTTGTCGGATTGTTTGCTTCTTTTGTTTCTCTCTCTCCCTCGGCAAATTCTGGATATTGCGCGATTCTGGCTGGGGGAGAGTGGAATTGGAGATGGAGGTGACGCGTACGGAGTTCTTTTGAGGGGTATGTATGTTTTTCCCAATTGTGTTCGGTTAATTCTGTTGTAGAAAGTTTGTGACTTTTTAGTTAATTTTTCAGGGATTGTTGTTGTGTGAAAAGATGGTATTTTTTGGGTTTAACTTTGGGATCGGGTTCTGAAAATGGGAAGGAAATTGTTACGGTGGGCGATCGTACCTTTTGTTATGTAAATTTAGCTTCATAGTTGACCAGCTCGTCGAATTATTCCATAAAGATGGTTATTTTGAATTTTGACGTTAAATGTTTATTCGAATATTTTCTATAAATTTATGGAAATAAAAATTTAGGTCAGCCGAAAGGGTCTTTGGATGCTCTTCTGTTTCATTTCTTCAGCAAAAATTGATAATCTGGGGGTTGCAGTTCTGTTCTATTTTGTTTTTCACGAACCAGATGGTGCATTTATAGTGGCTGCCCTTGTGTCACCAATTTTAGGATTTTTTGGTTTCATGGAATAACTGTTCCCATATCTTGAAGTTACAATTTTGACCCGTTATGTTCAATTTGATACGCCAAAAGGCCGTTTTCCCTCCACCATCCTTAACCTACTTTCAGACAGTTTTTATTAAAATCTCTTTGACATTCCTTGATTTCTCCATTATGACAAGTGACTAACTTTTGACTTCATTTTCAGGAGCATACATATGAGCAATGGACAGAGCCAGCAATTTTGTATTCATAAGCTGTATTTTACAATAGATAATACATTTTCTGAGACTGCACCATGCCGTTTGAGATAATGGATCATAGGGATGCTACAGCATCCTCCCATTTCTATGATGACGTTTTTTTTCCTACTGAGGTATATTAGCCCATCCCAATTCGTTTTTCATATTTTTAGGTTCCTGTTGAGACAAGTATTTCCGCCTTTTGTTTCTGTCTAAAAGTAGTTTGGTTGTGTGGGCAGAGACAAGTTGGGTTCTGGAAACATCATTCAATGCCTAGTCACCAAGGTGAGTGCCACTGGGCATGCTTACTTTTGGGCTGGTTCTCTACCTTTATCATTAAGTTTGTTTTGTTAGTGGGCTTTGACAAAGTGGCTCTAAATGCTACCAAATGGAAGAACTTTGAATTCATTTTCATGATTAGGCATAATGATTAATATAGTGAAGATGACTTCTCAAATTAATTGATCTGAGATTGACAATTTAGTTTCCCTGGGGTAGTAGATCTGTGGTGAATTGGTGATATGAGTACCATTTCTTTAGCATGTCTCTTCCTTAATACTTATGTACATCAAACTTCAAAAGTGAGATATAAACTTTCACCTTGATTCTTTGTTGTTGTGTTGCATATTCTTTTGAGCTATTCTCAGATTTTATGCTTTTTGTGGTTATTTGTATGATGCTTCTAGAAACTTTTTGTCGAAGTCATTTTAAAAATATCATTTTTTTCTAATGAAAACAGATGGAATGGTTCTAACTCACGGTAGGAAGTTGGTTGCTTCATCACCTTTGGACTCGATTTCACTAACTGGGTCAACATTAATTGATTGCTCAGAAGTGCCGCAATCAATTCTCGGTGAAGATCAGAAAGAAAAATTACAGATTGATGAAATGAGGGCCAGTGCATACAAAACTGCAAGTAATTCTGTGGATCATCATTCAGAGTCCTGGTCAAGTTTGTCTGGACAACATGGATCATATAGTTTGGGAAGAACTATGGCTGGTTATAGTTGCACTCAGTGGGAGAGCAGTCTATTCTCAAGTTCATTATCTGATGTATTTGGTAGAAAGTGTAAGGCTCTTTTCCAAATATGAGACTTTTCCATTTTGAATTGTGATTTCCTTCCTTGGCACATTCTCAGTGAGGCTACATATGGCAGACTAAAACATACATTTGAATTGGTCATAACTTACAATTCCTCAGCAAATTTTTATGCATGCCAATCAACACGGAGCATAGTATTCCTTCAATTCCTTTGTCACTATTTTTTATCCTAACTTTTCATCCCTTGCACCTCATTATTTATTAAAATTTGAGAGTAATTATATGTTGTTGCTATAACTAGAGGACTGACAATGCATTCTGCCAAATTATGCAGTGAGATTGGGGACTGATGTTCAATCTGATCAACCTGTTAAAATTGTTCGATCTCAGCGGAAGGAAGAAGAGCAGTTTGGATCTCTTGAAGAAATTGAGGCACAGACTATCGGTGATCTTCTTCCTGCAGAAGATAGTCTGTTTTCTGGGGTGACTGATGAGTTGGGCCATAATATTTCTGTATATAATCGTGATGATTCGGAAGATTTTGATATGTTTAGCAGTGTTGGTGGCATGGAATTGGAAGGGGATGGAAGCTCAAGTTTGCGCCAACGGAAATGTGCTTTAATTGGAATGGTTGCCAATGGCAGAGGGTTTCTTAGTGGTTCAGTTGTTAATGGGCATCCTTCCAAATCAGTTTTTATCAGGGATATCAATAATAAAGTTGAAGATTCTGATCTGAAGGATCTTGTTGAGGTGCATGTTATTCCATACTCTTCTACAATTTACCTCAATCTGCTGGGTCAATGAACCTGTTTTATTTTACAAGCTTGTTTAACATTTATTTTTTGTCCTCAGGGATATGGAGATAAAAAGACAGCCCAAAGTGCCTGGGGATCACTTCCGCCGAGGTCTACGAAAGTTGACCTACATCATTCTTTTCGAAATGTACATCTTGGGTTTTAGCAGTGCTGTTATTGGTTTCCTTCGCGTGTTTGTTGTGGACTATTTTATTTATATAATTCTGCATTTTTGTCTTTGATTTTAACTCTGGGTTAGTTGGCTTTGCTTCTATATCAGGAGAATCTACCGTGGAAGGATACAAACCAGGGCATTTTAGTGATTTGCAACCTTGATCCTTCTGTTTCAGATGACGAGCTGTGCCACATTTTTGGTGCTTATGGAGAAATTAAACAAGTAAGAGGTTTAGTGGACACCATTTTGTTTCAAGTTTATAATGGGTAAAAGAAATTCCAATTTATAATTATATGTGTTATTTGCAGGTCCACAAAGGCCCACACACTCATCAGAAATTTGTTGAATATTGTGATGTTAGAGCTGCAGAAGCAGCCCTTTCTGCATTAAATAGGACTGACGTTGCTGGGAAGCAGATCAAGCTTGAATTAGGCCATCCATTAGGATCTAAATGGTACTGTAAAATTACACTAGTGGCTCTACTTGGTAATGGTGCTCCAAGTGAATATTGGTTTTTAGTTGGGCTTTGTTGGTTATTCCTTCATGGGCTTCTCTACCGTTCTTTATTCTATAAAAATATTCTATGTGCTCGATGTCTTTTTGACTTTGCAGCTTGTATCTTTGTTATGACTTATATTTCAGTGGCAGCTTTTGCAAGACAACTTTTGATTTCACTATCTATTCCTTATTTTACCTCTGTGTTGCTTAAAAACTGATCAGAATTCTTTTGCAGTTTGGAGCACGAGGAATGCAATCTATGCCAAAGCCCTGTTGATGATTTTTCCTCAAAGCGAATGGGTATGATACTCTTTTTCAGAGCCTTCATTGCGAATGAGCTCAAGTTGTTTCACATTTCTCAAAATTTTTCTTTTCACATGTCTCAAAATTTTTCTCTGTCCTTGTAATAAATCTTTGCCTGCAGTATTTTCTCCTGGTGTAATTCAATCCAGCAGCATGGATAATAGATCTACTCAGGTTTTACGTCCTGCTGTCCAGACTCCTGTTGCTGCATTCATGGAGGCTTGTCAGGGTTCTAGTGTGCCTAACAACTTACCCTTTCCAGCAACATTTGCATCTGTTGGCAAACAAATCAACCTTCATGAAACAAATCACTCATTGGATGAAATGAAATTTGGTGTGCAACACATGCTAAATGTCTATCCTCATTCCCTCCCAGAGTATCATGACAGTTTGGCAAATGGTTTCGCATACAGCTCTTCAAGTGGTATTGGAGGCATGGCTAGCAGTGTCGGTTCGAAAATGACAGGAGCGATCAACAACAGAAACATTGGAGGCATGGGCTTAAATGGGCAACTCTATGAGATTAGTGGAGGAGGTAAAGACAGATGATTAAGATTTTATCTGTGCTTCATTTTATGCACCTTTTTTAATCATTATATCAGGAGGAAAGATATAGTGGGCCTAATGCCAATGTTAAAATGCATAATAATTATGCATTTCATGTGTCTCCTTTAAGCCCAATATCAGTTGTGAAACATGACTTGCTCTAAAGTCATTAGTGACTATATGCCAAATGGTATAATTCTATAGGAAACACAAAAAATATGAACTTAATATTATCTTTTATTAGTACTCATTTGCAACCGATACATTTCCCTTATTTGTTTACAATTCACATTTACTGCTGCATTTCTACTGACATAATCAGATATGCACATGTATTTGGGTGTTATTACTATTGGTATTGATATCTAGAATGCGAGGATGCAATCAACTCACAGGTTGATTGGCTTGGTAATATATTGATCTGCCTATTCAAATAAGAATTCACTGTGATGGCAGGGGGTAGATGGTTAATAATGAAACATGATACAGCAAGGCATGAAAGCAACCATTAAAAGGATATTGGATTTGTTTTTGGGTTTTGATTTGGGGTGCTCAAAATGAAGTCTTTTTCTCATTTTACAATAACATTTGGTATTGACATTCAAGTTGATGCCCTCATTTTTATGTTGTTTTTGTCATCGCTGATTTTTTAATAAATGATACTTCTCTTTAGCTTTTGGATCTTCTGGAAATGGAAGTCGTACTCTTCCTGGGCATCAGTACATGTGGAGCAGTGCCAACTCAAGCCAGCAGCATCATTCAAATAACATGATTTGGCAGAACTCATCAACATTTACTAACGGTGTTCATACTCATCAGTTTCCACATATGACTGGATTTCCTAGAGCACCTCCTATGCTGTTGAATGCGGCACATGCACAACACCATGTTGGATCTGCACCATCTGTGAATCCCTCCTTGTGGGACATGCGACATGCTTATTCAGGAGAGTCTCCTGAAGCTTCTAGTTTTCATCTGGGTTCTCTTGGAAGTTTAGGTTTTCCTGGTGGCTCTCCACCACATCCTATGGAAATTGCATCCCGCAACATGTTCTCCCATGTTGGTGGAAATGGGCTAGACATGACTAAAAGCACTGGTCTGCACACTCAGCAGATTCGTCATATTTTCCCTGGGCGTAACCCAATGCTTTCAAGTCCAACCTCTTTTGATTCTTCTAATGAACGCATGAGAAATCTCTCCCACCGGAGAGTTGAATCAAATTCAAATAATTCAGATAAGAAGCAGTTTGAACTTGACATTGACCGTATTATACGTGGTGAAGATAACCGAACAACATTAATGATAAAAAATATTCCTAACAAGTAAGTAATTCTTCCTGGCCTTTTCAGCCATTTCCTGCTTATATTAAGGATATTCGCAGCATTTAAGTTATGCTATGTCTTGAAGTTTTGTCAAACTGTGACTCATGAATTCTCAACTGTTCTATGACTCTCAATTGTTAGGCGTTCTGATAAAGAACTGATAGTAATTATCTGCATGTACCGTAATAATGGATGGGAAGTTTCCTTTTCACCTCATTTTCCTTTCTAAAAGCATGGTTCATCCAGGGTTTTATAATTCGTTAGTACCATTTGGAAATCATATTTCTGAAAAATCTAATTGCTTGAGATTATCATGGTCTTTTGGCGTGGTATCCAATTTGACCAGGTTTACATCATAGTCCTTTTACTACAGAAGGGTGATAAGTAAAGTTTCCATAAAAGGATCATTTTGTGGTCACCAATTATCCGGACGTCTAAGTACTGATTTTGTACATTCTGCTTCTCTGCTCTTTGGCCTCCCTTATAAATTATAATTTCCATCTGTTGACTTTTGGTTTGTGTAGATACACATCCAAGATGCTACTGGCTGCAATTGATGAGCATTGTCGAGGGACTTACGACTTTCTTTATCTTCCAATTGATTTCAAGGCAAGTAACTTTTCGGGGGATCAACCTTTCTCACTTTGGTGTCTCTTTCTTGTTTTTCTTCAATTTTTTGGTGAAGTTGTTCAGGTGGTCTGGGCTATTGCTGCTACTCATTTAATGCCCTTCATTCACACTTATATATACTTATTAACCATCATTATCCAATTTATTCCACTGACAAATATTGATTAAACAGAATAAGTGTAACGTGGGATATGCATTTGTGAACATGATCGATCCTCAACAGATCATTCCATTTTACAAGGTATGGTTGAGGCTTTAGTCAATTGAATTGTTCCATTTTAGTCCTTTCTGTGACAAAAAATATCGTATCCTCTTTCCATCTTTGTCCATTAGAATACAAAAGTTAACATGATAAAAAAATCTCTTTTTCAGGCTTTTAATGGAAAAAAGTGGGAGAAGTTTAACAGTGAGAAGGTGGCATCTCTTGCTTATGCTAGGATTCAAGGGAAAGCTGCTCTTATTGCCCATTTCCAGAATTCAAGCTTGATGAATGAGGACAAACGCTGTCGCCCAATACTCTTCCATACAGATGGTCCAAATGCTGGTGATCCAGTAAGATGTTTGCAGTTTCCTTCTGATATTTTCAAAGAATTTCCTTTGTGAATCTGGTTTTTCAGGCCATTTACATTTCTTCATAATTTACTGAAGCAAAATTGTCTCTGCCGCGCAGGAGCCCTTCCCTATGGGTGCAAATATTAGACCAAGATTGGGTAAGCCTCGGACAAATGGCAGTGAGGAGAACCACCCTTCGACATCGGCCGGTGTGGAGGACTCTTCCAATGCGACAGACTCATCATCAGGTGGCGATTGAGCAATCTGCTCTCCACCTGACACTAACTATATAAACCTCTACAGCATTGAAAAAATGCATCCACCCCGACTAAGTCTCTGGGTGGCCTGACAAATCTGTTTTTGGCTATAGAGAAGCACTTTTTGATGAATCACATTTGGAGCCAAGTAGGTTGCTTCCAGGTCTTTTTTTTATTCCTCAAGAAGTTCTGCTACCTTTTTTCCACTTATGAGTGTAGAGAAAATGGCTTAATGAAGGCTGAAAGTTTTGGATTGTCATGACTGAACAGAATTATGTACAGAAGTTCTCTCCAACTATGCATGATGACTTGATCGGTGATTGATCTGCACTTCGGTTTCAATTTTGTATCTTATTTCTTCCTTTTTTGGTCTCTTACTATGAATTTTCGAGTCATTTGCTGGTTCTGTTTCTGATACTACGCCTGGATGCCCTTTCTCAAGGAAGAAACGCAATACATTTTCATTGTAACATCCTGGTTGTAGAAATTTTTGAAAGTGCTCATATGCTGTCAATGAAATAACGTTTCTTGCCATTATTTTGTTCTCATTCCTTTTCAATGCTCATTCTTCGCAGCTTCACTTTGCTTGCTTGTATGTTAAGCTAATAAAACCCATCTTGCCACTAGCCATTGCCATCCTTTAACCAAAGAAAAGTTATCATTGGTGGACTTACATATGTGATGTGAATGAATCCGTTTACTATTATTAGCCATTTTGGTATGATCGAAAGCCCAAAGACATGGTGTGATTCTTATTTCCCTATAAATAATTATAAAAGGCCTTTAAAAATGATTAGATTACAGTCAGAAGACAGATTCCCATGAACTTGTTTTGTTATTTGTCCACGAAACTAGTCAAGTTTTAATATGGTTTTGTGGATGCATGCTTCCAATTTCATAAATAAAATTTACATAATTGTTTAAAATTCTCATTGCAAAAGCCCAACTAATGTTATGAATGTCGTACCGAATTTAGTACCGGATTGAGCTCTGATATTGGTACTGATATCAGTCAATACCAAGTACCGTTTCGGGTAATTTTTAAATTTATAAAATAGTCTTTGAATTTTTTAAAAATTGCAAAATAGCCCTGAATTTTTAACGCTGTCTTTAAAAATCAAAATAATAAATAATAATCACAATTAATATAAAATAACAATAATTTTCACATATAAATAATAGCCACAATTTATATGAAAAAGACAATTATTGTTATACAAATATAAAATTAAGAACAATATAAAATATTTAAAATATTACATTTTTAATTTTTATTATATAATAAATAATAATTACATCAAAATATCCAATAAAACGAATAATAAATATCCTTAACTTTCAAATTATTATAATTTACAACAAGAGTTCGTGATAAGGAAACAAATAAATAGAATTGAAACATGAAACAAAAACATATATTATTTAATTTACTATCAATTAAATATATTATATATTTAATTATTTAAAATTAATCATTACTAAAATTATAAAATATCTTAATTAATTTATAAAATTAATTTAATAATTATTAATAAATATAATTAAATTTAAATATATTTTTAAAATATTTATTTCAAATAAAAATTGATTTAATAATTAAAAATATATAAAATAAATATAAGTTTATAAATAATAATTTTGAAAAATAAAATATTTTTATTAGTAAATATTATATAAAAGATTAAAATAATTTAAATAAAATAATTTATTTTTAATTTTTATTTAATGTATAATTATTATTAGTAATAAAATATTTATTTTATTTTAAAATTAAAAATTAAAAATCACAATAAAAATTTAACTAAATAATAAATTAAAAAAGCTTTGAAAAAAAGAGAGGACTGAGAGAAAGAGAGGTGAGAAGGGTAAATTATAAAAAATAATTTGAAAATTTGACAATTTAGATTTCATATTTTTCAAAATTTTCAATATTAACCGGTATTAATTCGATACCAACCAGTATTTAAATATGATACTATTTACTTTTGTTTTGTATTGAGGGACGGCCAGTACGGTAGAAGAATAGCAGCATGTAAAGATAATAACAAAAACAAAATATTATTCTCTTAATTATAATAAATTATATTATTATCTTAATTATGTCATATAATACAAATTAAAAATTAAGAAATAAAAGAAAAACTAGTAATTGGCAAATATTATAATATAATAATATTATTAGTAGTAGTCATTTCCATTCCTAAACGTGGTTATTCTACATTAGTGTTTCAAAAGCTCGTCCATTTCCCCATTTTATGGCGGTCGCTGTGAAGCAGGCACACCTCAACGAAAGGCGTGCACTGTACAAAACCTTAAGCATACACACACACACACTGACGCGCGACACAAGACTAAAGAAATAGCCATAATGAGTATGACTCCTCCACTCCTCAAGAAGCCCAAAACGGAGCCTGACGACGGTGGCGACGGCCATGAGCCAACGGATAAACCGAAGTCGGTGCCCAAAGACGAGACTAAAGAAGGAGGCCAAACTGAGGATGACGACGGGGAAGTTCCAGAGGAGGCTGTCGTCGCCTTGATCGAGCACCGTACTCGTGAAGTTGAACATCTTAGACGACGAATCACGTATTACAAATCTCAGGTTATCTGAGTGTTTATTTCGTCTGTTTTATTGTTCCTTACTAGTAAAATCGTTTATTTACTGGGCTAATGCCGTGCACTTGTGTTTCTAATTCACCCAATGTTGATTTCGTCTGTTTCTTTAAGTGGGAAGTTAGGACTTCTTATTTCTGAATTGGACTTTCATTTTTTAGTGGTTATTTGGGACATTTCATATGCCTAAAGGCTTTTATGTTGCTTATAGAATTTATATGTAGGAGTTAGTTTGCACTGTATCTGAAAGCGGCAATGCTAATCACTTGAGTAATGCAGCTTGTCGAAGCGGAGAAGAAGTTGAGTGATTCACAATTGCAATTGGCTCGTATACGTACTAGAAACAAGGGTGTGCCATCTGAGAAAGCTTCTTCAGGGAATGCATCTACAAGTATTAGGGTGGATAGTGCATCGAACAGCCCCATACGTGTTAGTGATGGGCCCAAAAGGAACCAGCCTCAATCCAGAACTGAACTTGTTATTCCTTCTGTTGAACCAAAATATTCAAACCCTGTGAAATCTTTTGGGTCACCTGCAAAAGTTCCCATTGGATCTAATTCTCATTCAAGTCCGTCTACCCACCCCAGAACCTTTGCAAAAGTAAAATTGGAAAATGATGGCAAAAATTCTTCTGATGTTGAAGTTTTCGAGGTCCAAGATAGAGGAAGAAAAAGGAATTTGGGTAAAGCAGTTCAACTTTTGATGATCTGTGTGCTTTTATTACTTTATCCAAGATTGCATCTTGAGTCACTTTGCCATATTACTTATTTTCAAGGTCTGGATTAGATGTTTCTGGGATTTAGTGAATGCTTATGTATGTTTCAGAACAGCAAGAGCACAAGGAATTGATTCCTTTGGTGTGTAGTAGCTCTTCCCCATGCACAATCCGTTGCCATGCAAGCAATCACATCGCAAGTCAGCACAAGAGGAAGCTGAGAAGTATTGCTTTATGTCCAACAAGTTATGAACTTTTTGTTACAAGGTATTGAACCTGATCACTTGGTTACGGGGAAAAAAAAAATCATAAAATAAATGGCTTATGTGATGAAAATACAAGACATAAATGGATAGCATGTTGAAAAAAATGCCTTTTCCGCTTATCCTTGAGATGATAATGATATGGATTACTTATGTTCCTTTATAAAAAACATAGTTTTTGTTGTCTTCTGATAGATTGGAATTGGTGGTACCTTCTGCTAAGCTTGAGAATAGTATTAAAATGGATCATTTCTATTATTCTTCAGATGCAAACAAATGGACAATTCCCATTAGATTTGCATCCAATCGTTTTAGATGTGATAGTATTAAGGCATTAGGAAATAGTCGGAAGGTAGGGTAGATGCAATTGGCTGCTGACAACCTATGCAATACAATTGTTAATGAAGTAGTTGAATATGTATATTGTCAGTTTCTGTACAAATTTGACTATTATGCCAAAGAGATAGCTGTTTTAAACTTGTGCAGATATGCGAACACACACAGAATGAACTTTGTAGCACTGTTCTCCTTCCGTAACTTAATGTGTCTGACTTCTCTCATATTTTTGATACATGCAGTTCTTTGGATGGAATGGTGAACTTATGGCAAATTCAATCTCGGGGGTAGGTCTAATTTGATGTTAAATTTAAGACAATACTCTTGGAATTTTGTATTGTATTTATATTTATTGGTTGGATTTGAATAAAAATGTCTGACACTATATGACAAGTCCAGTGGGTAAACCATATTCTCTTTCAGGACAAGACATCGCACAAATGCAAGAAGAAAAATGCTACTTAAGTTTTTAGCCGGTGAAAAATTCTGTTTACCTGATAACTTTGGATCACCTGGATAAAATATAAATATTGGGTTGACATAGCTTTTCGGAAATCTATTGATAGCCTTTGCTACCATATTGAACTATATTACTTACGAAGGTTTTGTCTAAGGGGCATCTAAATATGTGTTAATTATGAGTCATCACCAACGGTGGAACTTTACAATGTTTATGCTGAATTGAGCAGTCCTCGTACAACTTCATCTCTTTTATCTCTATGTTTTTTGAATGTCCTATTTTTGATGCTGAGTATTAATAGCATTTAATTTCACTTAATGGGCTTTTAATTTGTGATATGGAGTTGCCTATCTTGCACTGTAAGTTTATTCAATTTCTTCTTCTTTGAATTGTAGATCAAGTGCCTCCATGATTAGTTCCACAGATTGCATGTCTCAAAAGCATAGGTGGCCAGAAGATATAGCTTGGCATCCACTTGGACATAGTCTATTTTCTGTTTATACGGCAGATGGTGGGGATTCTCAGATTTCAGTCCTGAATTTGAATAAAGCACAGGGGGTATGGATCAGGATTAAAATGTATTTTTGCATAATTTGCTGGCACTGTTATAGATTTAAATCAGAAGACGTACTTTGTCATTAGTGGTGTAGCAGTTGGCGCATCTTGTGTCAGTCCAGTGATGGCTATATAAACATTGAACTTCCTTGTCTAAAAGCGCAATTCATCGTTTTGTTAAACAAGGTCTGATACCTAATTTCACATTGGCAGAGAACCCGTGTAACATTCTTAGACAAGAAGCCTCATGTTAAGGGCGTCATCAATAGCATCATATTTTTGCCCTGGGAAAACTCCTCCTTTGTCACTGGTGGTAGTGATCATGCTGTTGTACTTTGGAATGAGACAGATGGAGAGAACTCATGGAATCCAAGGGTGTTACATAGGGATCAACATTCTTCTGCTGTCATGGGAGTTGCTGGGATGCATCAAAAGCAGGTTATATTGTCCGCTGGGTCTGACAAGAGGATCATTGGGTTTGATGCTCATGCACGAAAACCGAATTTCAAGCATCAATTAGATAGTAAATGCATGAGTGTTCTGCCAAATCCGTGTGACCAGAACCTATTCATGGTTCAAACAGGGTAAGAAACGTTTAACTTTTTGGACCTGGTTCTTGTCAGCTAAATCTGCTAATTATAACTTTCCTTCCTGAATCGACCTATAAATATGTTGAACTGAATTTGTCATCACATTTACGTATTACTACTCTGGCATTTTTATTGTCAATATTGCATATGACCAGAAACTCTTCAAACATGGAAGACAAATGTGATTTTTGTTTTTCCAAATATAACATTGTTGTGGAAGGTATTTGATTGGAAATAATTTTGTCTTTCCAAATTAATGCTTTGTTATGATGGTTTCTCAGTGGTTGTTTACTGCTTGGAAGTTTGAATGATTGTATGTCCACCTCTGCAGGACTCAAATGAAGCAGCTCAGGTTGTTTGATTTTAGGCTGAGACGAACAGAAATCCATGCTTTCGGTTTTAAGCAAGAAAGCAGTGATTCTCAGTCAGCTCTTATAAATCAGGCTTGGTCCCCTGACGGTTTATACATATCATCTGGTTCAGTAGACCCTGTGATCCATATCTTTGATATCAGGTACAATTCTCAAAAGCCTTCTCAGTCCATAAGAGCCCATCAGAAACGCGTGTTTAAAGCAGTATGGCATTCCTCGCTTCCACTTCTGATTTCAATATCATCCGATCTTCATGTTGGATTACACAATATCTGACAATTCTGTAATCGAGTCAAGTCCCTGAAGAAGAATTCTATTGAATCCTATGCTTCTGACTTTTGCTTCTGTCCTATCTTTCTTCAATCTGCAGTACTGAAACTTCTCAAGAGGGGCCACTTATACAAGAGCAATTTTGGTTGACCAGTAAAGTTCTTGCATTCCATATAGGCTAGAGAACACGGTTTAGGAGTGAAAATTGATATGTTTTTTGGATCATGATATAGCACTCTCAAGTAAACCAGCCACCGAATCTCAATTCATTGTATCACTCAATCTCCATTTAAAACTTTGGGAGTGAAAGAGTCGAATAGAATTTTTTTTTAATATCTCGGAACATCCCATTTTACAGCATATTTGATAGCTATCATCTACTGTCTTGAGCCCTGGCAGTGGAATCCTGCCAAGTCAAGGTGGTCTCTGCATGCTGAAGAGTTTTGATATGTATAGCTTATCATATGTCTGATTCCCATAAGCGCCATTTTATGAATACGAGTTGTCATTGAAGCGTGCAAGTGATTCCTTTTTCTTGCTTCAAATTTCATTCACATAAACTTGTCTTTTCATTCATAAGCATTGAGGTATCAAATTTTCGTGGGGTGGTTTATATTAGGGAAGGCCAAACACTGCAGACTACTGAAAATCAACGGATAAAATTTGTTTGTATTGGGATTGGGATTGGATTAGAGCTTAAAACTGGGTTCGGGTTCTGGTTTTATAACTCAAAATTATTGATAAAAGTGGTGTTATTTTTGTTGAATGAGTGAAATAAAAGACAGTTGCTTTATTGAATGAACGGGAAAAAACTTTAGATTAGGTTTTTTTTCAAATTGATTTGGCTAGTGTAATTGTAAAAATTTTAAATTATTTAATATTTTAGCTCAGTTTTTAAATTTTTTGTTTCATTTAATTTAATAACTTTGTTTTGTTTTTAAAAATTGATCAATTTATTGACTAATCAGTTATTTTTTGTTAATTAATAAAGTTTTTATTAATTAAAATTAATTAATTAACAAAATTTATTAATTATATTTCAAATTTTTTGTAAAGATAATCTTTTTCAATTATATTTTAAATTTTTAAATTTTATTTAATTTTTAGTTTATTTTATAATGGTTTATATTAATTTTAACCTTTACAAATTTTTCTTTTATCGGTTTAAATTTTTTTTAAACATTGAGTTTTTCAAACTTATTTGATTCGATGGGTTTTTGAATCATTTGCGGGTCAAAATAAAACTTGGTTTGTTATCTTCTATAATTTATATACGAGAAACATTATATATCAACTAAAGTTGAAAAACATTGAATAAAGGATTTGCTTTTATATGTTAACCTTTTTAAATATAGATGCAAGAGTTTGGCGACACTTAATATTAAGAAAATTCTCATTCAAGCTCTTCTCTTTGAAATTAAATGACTTTTGTTTATAGCATTATTTTTCTTTTATATATATATGCAAAAAAATGAAAAATAAAACTTAAAAATGGTTAAATAAAAAAAAGCAAAAGGGTCACTTTTATTGCTAACTTTTTAACTAATCGACAAGTTTAACGTTAACATTTTGAAATGAACAACTATAAATATAATATTTATAAAATGTTAAAATTAGACTCCCACATAATGAAAAATTTAATTTCGTTTATTAAGTGCTGACCTGATTTTTTAATTATATTTTGTGAGCCTCATGTGTCAAGTCATTGTTGATGTTGCAAAATGGGACCAACTTATTTTTATTATTAAGTGTGGACAACCTTTTAATTAAACATTTCTAAAATTGTTAAGGTGAGGCAATGAAGGATTGACAACTATATGTCTAAGGTGGTATGCTACACCACCTCTTCCTGCATGTTTGATAAACTTAGATGGCGAGAGAAAGCTTCCATGGCAGCCACTAGGACTTTCAATGCTAGCAATTGTATCGTCAATGGGGGTTTTGGATCTACAAGGCAGAGGTCTTTCTTGGTTTCTTGTTGCCAGTTAAACAGCTTGCAATTGGAAGATTCCAGGGTGTTCAACAATTTCATGCGGAAATTAAAACCTTTGGAAATCTGCAACATCCAAATCTTGTCACTTTTATTAGATATCATGCCAGAGAGACAAAGATGTTCCTAATTTGTTATTTGCCAGGTGGTAATCTTGAAAAGTTCATACAGGAGAGGTCAACGAGGGTTATGAATTGGATAGTGCTTCACAAAATTGTTTTGAACATAGCTTGTGCTCTTGCCTATCTGCACGATCAATGCGTGCCTTGTGTACTCCATCATAATGTCAATCCCATCAATATCCTTCTAGATGAGGAATTTAGTGCCGACTTATCTGACTTTGGTCTTGCAAGACTCCGGGGCATTTCAGAAACCCATGCCACTACAGGTGTGGCAAGTACTTTTGGGTATGTTGCCCTAGAATCTGCAATGACATGTCGTGTTTCAGATAAGGCTGATGTATATAGCTATGGGGTTGTGTTGCTTGAGCTACTTTCGGATAAGAAAACTTTGGACCCTTCATTTTCACTTTGCGCAAATGGTTTCAACATCGTCGCTTGGGCATGTATGCTCCTTCAACAAGGCCGAGCAAATGAGTACCTCTTCATGGCAGGATTATAGGATGCAGGTCCTCATGATGATCTTGTGGAAGTTCTACATATAGCAGTTGTGTGCACTGTTTGACTAGTTCTCTACCAGACATACAATGAGGGAAGTTGTACAAAGGCTGAAACGACTTCAGCCTCCATCATGCTAGTTACTGGATTAGGCCCTATTGATAGAGGGTAGTACTTTGCAAGTTGTAACCTCACCCCATTGTAAGTAATTTGCTTTCTTAATCCTCACCTTATAATGCCCTTAGATAGAGATAGACTAGATATTGTCACTTGTAAAGTGTAAAATAGGTTTCCACTAATTCTTAAATGTTAGTTCCTCATTTAAGGGTAAACTTTAATGTTATAAGTTTTGGTGGTGCTGCTGTCCATTTCATTTCGCTTTTGTTGGTTTCACGAATAAGGACACAGTCATAACTACTCGAACCTTCTTCTCCTAATGGACATCTTTTAAAATATTTACTCATTGGAGCCACTTTCTTGCCTACTTTTCCTATTTAAACCTTCCATGATGATACTCAATAACCCTGGTTGCAATTATGTATGTTCAAAGACACAAGACTAGTTTCTTCTTCATCCCAATTACCTAAAATCATGTTCCACAAAAATCAAAGTGTTAAGTATATACATAGAAGGGTATTAAAATAAATTTCTACCAGCGTTAGTTATGTTAATTTCTATTGCTCCTTGTAGTTCTTTCTGTTATTTATCTTACGGACAGAAAAACTGTTAGCCATCTGTATTGACAAAGCATATTTTGCTCCATTGTCGTCTAGTACAACTAATCATTGTTGTTCCCTTTATTATGTAACACAATCTCTTATGGGGCATCATGAAGATTAATTAATACAGAAGATTAATTAATACAGAAATTCCTTTCTCCCTCCCTCCCTCTCTCTTTTCTCAGCATCCTATTATGTCTCTATCCCTCTAAATATTTCTATTCTGGGTTATTCAAAATTAATTATTCAATCTCAAGTTGGGTTTAATCCCAAAAATGGTATCAGATATCCCTTTGATCCATTTCACTGTAGCAAAGGCAAGAATCCAAATAACTTGAAAAGTTCATCCTTTATTGAGGAATTGGAGGAGCAACTCAAATCTCTTGGCTCAAGAGTTGTAGAGCTGAGAGAAGCTTACCTTCTTCAGATGGAATCTAGGCTTGGCAACATAGAGACTAGGTTGAATAGGTTTCAACTAGAGCATCATTAGAGAGTAGAAAATCTTATGTAGGAGCAAAGCAAACTGAAGCTTAAGCTCAGGTAGGAGAGCTAGAAGTCTGTGGCATACTTAGCCCAACTTATCCAAAGACACCAACGTCTTAATACATCCAACGCTCCAAACATCACCTAAACCTAGCCAAGTAGCAGCAGTAACAGAGGTAAGGATCCTCAAGTTTTTAATGTTAAGTCTCATAAATCTGATAAGGGTATTTTGTCAAACCCAATAGAACTGGGAAATAAGGAACCAGTCAATCTAGGAAAACCTTATTTGAACAAGCTTCTTCTCAAGTGTGATTTGTAGTTTTTAAAGGAGAAGGTAGCTAAACCTGGATTAACAAATGTGGGAAATACTTCCAAATATTTGAAGTGATGTCTGAAAGACAAGTAGACCTTGCTAGCTTGTTTTTGCAAGGGAGAATTGAATCATGGTTTTAAAATTGGAGCAGAGGTAAAGGAGATATAGACTGGGAAGAATTTTCTAAAGCCTTGTGTAGGAGGTTCAGAGAAGTAGGGGAGGATAATGCAGTGGCCAGTGGAAGAATTCCAGAGGCTTAGGCAGGCTACCATTATCAAAGCTTATCAGGATAAGTTTGAAGAGCTCAAGCTTCAAATGGAGAAGCTCTATCCCCAACGCATTGGATCCTACTATGTTTCATATTTCATTGGAGGATTAAAAGATGATATAAGGAGTTTTGTTAAGATATTTAAACCCCTAGATCTATATACTGTATTAGAACAAGTCAGGTTGCAAGAGGCTCATTTAGGCTATGTTTGATTGAGTGATTATTAATGGAATGAAATGGAATGCAATATTATTCCATCATTTAAGAAGAGAGTTTATAATGGAATGGAATGAAATAGAATAGAAGGGGAGGGTTTCACATTATATCTCATTCTATCCTAATAAAAATAAGTTACCTCTGACTTGGTAGGATCAGGATAAAATGTAAAATGATAAACAACATTTCACTACATTACATTATAAATTTTTCCATCATTCCTAAACAACAATTTTCTAATATTACATCTATTTACATTTGATTTCATTTTATTAAAAACTTTACGTCCAACTAAACATAGCCTTAGAGGCTAGCAAATCCATATTTACCTACAAGCCTCAGATCCAGTCTAAACCCTAGAATCCAACTCCTAATGCACCCTATATTCCCTCAAAACCTTACTAAAACAATGTGGCTATCAATTCTAAGATCAAATCCTCCCAAACCAATTCAAATCAAAATCCTACACCTTCAAAGAGAAACCCTGGAGCTTGTTACAGGTGTGGAGACAAATATTTTTTAGGACACCAATACATTTAAAAGAAGTTGATGGCAATTTAAACAACCAAAGACTCAGGTGGGCAAAAAGAGGAGGAGTGGCAGGATGTTGCTAACTCAGATTTACAAGATCAGCCTATTGAAACAAAGCAAATCTCACTATCCCTTAATGTTGTGGATTGAGGGTTAGGTGACAATACACTTAAGCTGAAGGGGAAGCTTAGTGGGAAATCAATCATGATCCTTATTGACAGTGGCAACACCCACAGCTTTGTGGATTTCCAACTAGCCAAGGAACTCAAAGTTCAATTAACCAAAGTCTCTCTAGCTACGGTATATGTGGCTGATGGAAGAAGGATAACTATGCAAGACAAATGTAATTAGTGCCACTGGAGTATGGAAGGTAATAAGTTTGTGTTTGACTTGAGAGTGTTTGAACAAGGAGACTATGACCTCATCTTAAGGGTAGATTGGATGAAGTGTCACTCTCCAATCACCTTTGATTTTGAGGAGAATAAGATGAAGATAAAGAAGGAAGGTAAGGAACTAGAGCTCAAAGGGCTTAGTGAGAAAACTATCATTAAGCTTATTAGTGCCAAGACCATCAATAAGTTAGTGCTTAATGGATGGATGGGAATTACATCCAGAATTTTCCTAATCACCCTCAACCAACCAACAACCCCAAACCAGAAACAAAAAACTACACAGATAACCTCAGAGGTACAAAAATTGTTGAAGTCCTATGCTGATGTCTTCAAAGTACCAAAAGGTCTATCACCCCTAGATCTCATGACCACTCTATACCTTTAAAGCCCAACTCAAAACTAGTTAATGTCAGACCCTACAGGCATTCCCATCACCAAAAGAATGAGATTGAGAAGCTGGTGGAGGAGATGATGGCTACTTCAGTTATCCAACCCAGTCATAGCCTTTATACATCACCTGTACTTCTAGTAAAAAAGAAGGATGGAAGCTCGAGATTCTATATGGACTATAGAGAGCTTAACAAGCTCAGTGTTAAGGACAAGTTTTCAATACCCCTTATTAAAGAATTGTTAAATTACATGGGGCAGTGGTCTTTACCAAAATAGATTTAAGATCTGGATATTTCCATATCAGAATGAGTTTGGGGGACACTCACAAAACTACTTTCAGAACCCATTTAGGGTAATATGAATTCCTAGTGGTTGGTACCTTTTGGTCTTACCAATGCACCTGTAACTTTCCAATCACTTATGAACACCATATTCGAACCCTATTTAAGGAAATTTGTGTTAGTTTTCTTCGATGACATATTAGTCTTCAACTCTTCCATGGTATCACACATTTAGCACCTAGAAGCAGTTCTGCAGTTGCTTAGGGAATAGTAGCTTTATGCTAAGGAGTCAAAGTGTGAGTTTGGACGGAGCCAAATCTCTTATTTGGGTCGCTTTATGCTAAGGAGTCAAAGTGTGAGTTTGGACGGAGCCAAATCTCTTATTTGGGTCTTCTTATATCAGCAGAGGGAGTGTCAACAAACCCAAGCAAAATAGAAGCTATGGTTTCTTGGCTCATTCCTAGAAACCTAAAAGAATTAAAAGGTCCTAAGGCTAACAAGCTACTAAAAAGGGTTCATCATTGGTTATGGAGTCATTAGCAAGCCATTTACAGATCTTCTAAAGAAGGACCAGTTCAAGTTGAACATCGAAGCTCAGCATGTCTTTGGAAAAATTAAATTCCTAATGTCCAAGGCTCCTATATTGGCTTTGGCAAATTTTAATTAGCCTTTTATTTTAGAGTGAGATGTTAGTAACACAGGCACTGGGGCTATACTAATACAAGATGGTAGGCAAATTTCCTATATTTCTAGTTCCCTAAGTCTTAGGAACCAACAACTATCTGCCTATGAGAGGGAGTTATTAGCAATCCTATTTGCTATAACCAAGTGGAGGCATTATTTGGAGCAAGGTCGTTTCATCATCAAAACAGACTATGAAAGTATAAAGCACCTACTAAAGCAGAGGATACACAATTATATTCAAATTAGGGGAATTGGCAAGCTTTTGGGGTTAAATTACAACATACAATACAAAAAGGGGATTGACAATAAAGTGACAGATGTCTTTTCCAAGAAATTTAAAGGGAGCTCCTCTACAAATGGCCCATTGCTAGCCATCACTACATCTACAATAACTCCTACTTAGGTCCAAAAATCCTCACTCCTACCAAGGGGACTCTACAGTACAAAATCTCATTGCTTTTCTGTCCATATCACCTAACTCCCTTCGTAATCACTCCCCGACCAAAGCATCCTCAAATATAAAAATAGGGTTTACCTAGGGGCTGCCATTTAACTAAGGCATGTTTACCTAGGGGTTGCCACTTCATTAAGGCAACAACTCTTTGCCTTATGCCATGAATCTCCACTGGGTGGTCACTGAGGGATAAGGGGCACTCTTAGTAGACTTCAACAATCCTTCTATTGGCCACTAATGCATAAACAAGTTATTGATTGGATCTCTAGTTTTGACACTTGTTAAAGGTGAAAACTAGAAACAATGGCTTCTCCTGGCCTCCTAAAACCACTCCTCATTCCCTCTCAGATTTGGATTGATGTTACAATGGATTTCATTGAGAAACTTCTAAAGTCTGAAGGCTATGACACAATTATGGTTGTAATTGAAAGGTTTTCAAAGATGACATATTTTATCCCTTTATCTCACTCATTATTGCAGCTACTGTTACCTAAGCCTTCCTTAATCAGATCTTCAAACTCTATGGCATGCCTCACACCATTATTTCTTATAGGGACAAAGTTTTCAATCTTAGGTGCATGACTTTAAACAAACTGAAGCATTGGTTTAAGTGGCTTAGTTTTGCCGAGTATTAGTATAACACCAACCACCACTCTGCCATTAATCTCAGTCCCTTCTAGGCTGTTTATAGATCCCTCCTCCACTACCAGTCCTCCCTTCCCTTCCTCGTTCATTGCTGCAGTGGAGGAATTTCTCCAATCTCAAGAAGCAATGAATGCTTATCTTAAAGAACAGCTAACAGTAGACTAAAATAGAATGAAGCAGACTACTGATAAACACAGAACTTTTAGGGAATTTATAGTGGGTGATTTGGTTTATCTCAAACTCCAACCCTATAGACAACTCTCCCTGGCTGTCAGAAAATCCTTGAAACTTTCTCCAAGGTACAATGGTCCTTATCATATCATCAAGAAGGTTGGCAAAGTTGCCTACTGCCTCAAACTCCCTACTGATTGCAAGATCCATCTTATTTTCCATTTCTCCTTGCTGAAGAAAAAGGTTGGGAATCACATGCACATTTCTCCCAAACTTTCCTATTTAGTGGATGGTGAATTTCTAATCCAACCTGAAAAGGTTCTCAATACTCGAACCCTGCTAGTGAGTGATACTCATATTCAATAGCTATTGATCAAATGGTAAGACCTACCCTTCCTTGATTCCATATAGGAATGCCTAAACTATATAAAACACCAGTTGTTGTAGTTCATCCATTTTTAGGGACAATAATGGTTTGAAGGGGGTAATGTCAAGTATATATGTAGAAGGGTATTAAAATAAATTTCTGCCAGCAGTTAGTTATGTTAGTTTCTGTTGCTCCTTGTAGTTCTTTCTATTATTTAGCTTATGGACAGAATAATTGTTAGCCAGCTGTACTGACAGAGCATATTTTGCTCCCTTGTCCTCTAGTACAGCTAATCATCATTGTTCCCTTTATTATATAACAGAATCTCCTATAAGGGATCATGAAGATTAATCAAAAGAGAAATTGCTTTCTCCCTCCCTCTCTCTCTCTCTCTCTCTTCTCAGCCTCCTATTATGTCCTTATTCCTTTAAATACTTCTCTTATGGCTTATCCAGAATTTATTATTCAATCTTAAGTTGGGTTTAATCCCAACAAAAAGAAATGGTTTTTGCTAAATTAGTAAACTGACTGACTCAAAATACCAGAAAAAGAAAGTTTTATTACTATAAAGATAAGTCGTTGCAGTTAATTTAATGCTCTTTCCAAAAGTTTGGAAGAGGAAGGTACTCGCTACAAAAGCAATGAAGGGTTGACAACTATATGTCTAAAGGGTGAGTTAAACCACCTCCTCCTACATGTTTGATAAACTCATATAGCAAGAGAAAGCTTTCATGGCAGATACATAGTTGAGAAATGTTTAGTTAAAGGGTGGGTCTTACACTTAATAATAAAATAAAGATACTATATTTTTTAAATAAGTAAGTCCTATTTTGTCACGTCAACAATAATGTAACAATAAAAAATAATTTAAAAATATCAGGTCAGCGTTAACTTAACATTTAACAGATAGAGTTAAATTTTCCGTTGTGGCGAGGTCTAATTTTAATGTTTTCTAAATATTAAGTTTATAAATGTTTACTCTGAAATATTAGGATTAAATTTGTCAATTGGTAAAAAAGTTAGGGATAACAGTAACTCTTTTGCCTAAAAAATGAACTTTTTTCGATGGCTTAACCTTTTACTGGTCCCATCTCATCAAAATATAGCATACAAGCCCAATGACGAGCATGTTACCAACTAATATCGACAAGAAAAAAGTAACAATGCCATATAAGCATCATTCAAACTCATAAACTTGAGCTCTCCTTGAGATTAGTGTACTTGAAATCGAAATGAGTTTTCAAATTTTGTATCAAAAATTAGACAGGAATAAAAGAAAGTTGAGTTTAAAAACAAAAGAAAAGATACAGAAAAGACAAAAAAGAGAAACATACAAATTTAATATTTGCTATTGATAAAATACATCTTTTATTTTACTCTAATAATTAATCACATTTAAATACAAATTATATTTATTTTATATGATTTTTATACATATAAATGCCTCCTTTTTAAATAATTTTATTTACAAGATTAAAATAAAATTAAAATAATTTATCAAATTTAAAATAAAAAGTTAAAAGTGCTTACATCTTTTAAAATATGAAAACATAAATACTCCTTTTTTGTTGTTGATACATCCTTTAGACAAGTGTTTCTCTGCTATGTAAAGGTAAGATTGCGTGTTATCAGACATCTCATACTTTGCATTTCAGCAAAACTGTTATTAAGTATTGCTTGTCAATAAGCCCATCACCTTGTGATCGTTTTGTTAGTGCTTACACAAAGTTTCTTAAACAATTGATCATCTTCTCCACTTTCTTCTTCTATCTCCTTCGGATGCTTCTCTATTATAAAAAATCTCAAATAATTATCAATTTTGTAATTATAACTCGAATTTAAAAAAGTGACAATTAAATACTCCAATTTTCAATTCTTTTAGAATTCTATCCCAACGTTAATATATTTGTTAAGTTTGTTGACGTGACTTGTCACGTGTTTCAGAAACCCTAAATACTAAACACTTATACATGTCATACTTAATTAAACTAGCTAATTAAGTTTATTTAATTAAACTAACATATTAAACATAACTAAACTACATCATTTTTGGACCGAAATTCATAAATCAAACCATGACTCTCGAATTCAACCACAATCCTCATCGTTAACAAGCCCATGTCCCTCACTTCCTTCAACATCAACATGAATCAAAACTCCACCTTCTCTGGCTCCCACTTTCATCCACTATGCAAAAACGAACATCACCTTGCAACAAACCCTTGAAGAAATATTAGTCACATCTTGAGTTCTAATGAAAAAAAAAACCCCTTGCAACTACCTAGTCTTTGGCCTAGGCCATGATAGCTTGATGTGGGCATCTCTGAATTACGGTGGAAGAATAATATTCTTCGAAGAAGATAAGAGTTGGCTTAATCACATCAAAGAAAAGCTCCCAACTTTAGAGTCCTACCACGTGACACCAAGGTGCACCAAGTCGACAAGCTCATGAAAAGAGGCAGCATAGAGAAGTTTAAGGTGGTGACTGATCTGAGGTTTTCAAAGTGTCCGCTTGCTCTTCAAGGGTTTCCTACAAAAGTTTATAATACAAATTGGGACTTGATCATGGTTAATGCACCAACGGACTATCAAGAGAAGCTCTGGGGAGGATGATGGTGATACACACGGTGAGATTAATGGAAAAGAATAGGGAATAGTCCCAAAACGACATAGTTTAGTTATATTTAATCATTCAATTTAATTAAACGACATAGTTTAGTTAGATTTAATTAGTTAGTTTGATGTGTATATATGTTTAGGGTTTTTAAATCATGTGACAAGTCACATCAGCAAATTTAACGAAGATACTAAAATTAAACTAAAATTGAAAAAAGTTGAAATTTTAAATATGTAATTGTCACATTTTTAAATTCAAGTTATAATTACAAAATTAATAAAAGTTTAAGGTTTTTTAAATAATTAACCCTTATTTATTTACTAGCATGAACTTGGATGGACCAAACGGAGGCATTGTCGTCGTCAATTGGAGACAGGCTGTCCTTGCTTTCAATTGATACCACCTCTTCTTGGTATATCTACACAACAAAACATTCTTTTCATATCAAAATTTTCAAAAGCTCTTTTGAAATTACATACTTTCTTGCTTTCCATCAACAGTTCCTATCACTATCAGTCAGCCAAAACTTTAGGGTTACCATGAAATGCCCCTCTCAAATTTCAGGCCATTGGGACCATGAGAGGTGACACCGATGGAAACCACAAAGGTTGGATTAAGTTTAACATTATTTAGATATTTTAGTTTTGTGATATATACAAATAATTCTTTCCTTTGTTATCCAAAATCTGAGGTGGGTTTTCCAAATGAGAGGGATTTGACTGCTGGTAAACATATCCCACTCATACCAAGTTCTCATTGACCCATGAAGTAGTTCTCCAGTGGTAGTGGTTGACCTCCACTTCAGATCCTTGTTGCTCGTTGACTGATCAGAGGGGACTGAACTGAGCTCTCAACTCTTCTTACAAGTCATCGGTGTTGGAACATCATAGGATTCCCTGTGAAAGAACTGCAGCTGAATCATCACTTATCTCCGCATTTTCCACGGAAGACGGACAGAAAGTTCGCAAATGAACAACTCCTACAGTTGAAACCAAACTTAATGGTTATCCAATTGAAGTGGGCCAGAAACACAACTTTCTGCCGTGGACAAGGCAAGTTATTTAAGATTAAATGTCTAAATCGTGTCCTTATATATATTTTTTAAAATTTCAAATAAATTTCTTCCATTATTTATACTATTATATTATATTTTAATTTTTTAAAATAGTATCAATGCAACAAAGTCAGCAATCTCAATGCAGAGTAGATATCGTATTTTCGATAGATTCATATGTAATATAAAATACAGATAATACAAAAATAAAATTTTAAATAAATTAGTAGAAACACTTAATTTACGACTGAATTTATTGCTTGTTAAATAATTAATAACAAGAAATTTTAACCAACTAAATACTTGGAATTGAAACAAGTATTATTTTCTTTTTTTATGTAATGTTGTATTTCAAAAATTTAAAATTTCATATGTTAATATAATTCAAAAAGAATTAAAAATATTAGTCTAATATGTAACTTACACTTATATTATTTTGTAAATTTTTTTGTCAAACATTGAAAAGTAAACTCGGGTGGTTATTAATAGAATAGAATGGAATGTAATATTATTTTATTGTTTGAGATGAGTGTTTATTATGGAATAAAATGACATAGGATAAAAGGGGAGGGTTTCACATTACGTGCCTGTTTAGATAAGCTTATATTAGTAGAATTTTTATCAGTAGAGCTTTTGTCAATTAAGCTTTTCTAAGAAGTTAATTGATTGTTTGGCTGTGGAAAAAGCTTAATACAATAGACTGTTTGATAGCATAAAAATAAAAAGCATTTTTAATTTTAACTATATTTTATTTTGTAATAAATATTATTTAAAATATATTAAACAATATACAATGCACAATATATTAATTATTATATAATTTTAAACCATATGAAACATAAATGAAAATATATCTAACAAAATCTTTTTTATGGATTATAACGTGAGCAAAACTAATATAAAAAATAAATATTAAAACAGATAAAAAAGTTAAATAATAATAAATCTTAAAATAAACGTGAAGATATGTTTATGGGTATTGTAAATTATGTGTAAAACATAAGGATAAAAGGGACTAAAAAATAGTCTCATTAATTGACCTGAAAAATCTACCTTAAAAACTGTTTTTTTATAAGCTCCAAATTTGAACTTCTTAAAAAGCTATATTTTAGTTGCAAAAAAATTATATATACTAAAAGAGTGCCTTTCTATTTTATAGACAAACACTCATTTTTTAAAAAAAAAAAACTTTTGCAGTGAAAAAAAGTGTTTATTCACCTCCAAAAGCACAACCAAACAGACACTACATCTTAATTTATCATAAATAGTACAAATAAGTTATATCTAATTTAGAAATTTATGAGGAAATTTAAAATGATAAATAATATTTCACTATATTACATTACAAACTATTTTTCTAAATAATATTTCACTATAATATATAATAAATACTTCCATTCATCTCAAAAAATAATTTTTTAATATTACGTTTATTTACGTTACATTCTCTTTTGTCCAATCAAACATAGCTTTTTTTAATAATTAATGAAAGGCTTGATTGACTCATTTTTAGTTAAAGAAAGACCCGATGACTCATTTTTCCACACAAGATACATATGAGACATTGGCGGTTGTTTTGTAGTGCTTTTAGGTGGTGAGTACCAAGCCAAGACGGTGATTGGAGCACCGGACAACGGACATGCTAGGCTTTAGGCTTCGGCTTTTGCTGGGTCAGGTTTTGAGCATGTTGGGACCCCATTGTCTTCTTCCCCGTTGCTGGCCCCCTATGCAAAGCATGACTTTCTTATTGAGTTCCAGCATAAAAGTTAGTATATTGTCTTCTTGATAACAGCAACTCAACCTCATGATTATCACACTCGTAAAGACAACGACATAGGAACTAGGAAGTACAAATTTCTTTAATTGTTTTCATTCTAATGCCTAAATTTTTAAATTTTATTAACATAATTCATAAAAATAATATTTTAAAAAATTATGTAAATATCAAATAATTTATCACCTTTTAAATGCATAAAGTCAATGTATTAGTTAGTAAAAATTTAAAAATAATATTTTAAATTAAATGATCTGATTTTTAAATATTTAATCAAAATTATAAAAATTTAACACTTTTTAGGAGATAAATAAATATCCTTTTTAATTAGGGAGGCTTCGATCCCCCATTGAATTATTAATTAAAACAGCTTGAATTGGGGAAGCCATGAATGAAGTTACCAAAAAAAAAAGACATTACACACCCATTTCTATTAATTTAATTAGCAGCAACAATGATTAGGTTCAAAAAGTTTATAGTAAGATTATAAGCACATGTTAGCATTTACTTTAATTCTGTATTCCTGTCTCAATGTTGTTGATTAAGAAGAAAAAGCAGTTGGTCCTACTTAAATTATTCAGATGAATCAAGAGTTCAAGACACCTAAAAGGTTGTAGCCAATTGGTTTTGTTTTGTACCATCATGATTACCACATCCATGCAATTGTTTTGTTAAGCATATATTAAAAAACTTTTATAATTTAATGTCCTTAAAAAATGATAATATTATGCTAAATGGGTATATCACCTTTTAAAATATTTTTTTATATACATTAGGTATCCTGATTTCGCCAAACTAATCTTAAACCGCTAAGACCTCACCTACAGAATCTTAGAGGATGTAAATCTAAAATCTTAAGTCCCTCAGGTTCTTACGTAGCTTATACACTTCTGCGCACAAAAAGTCATCACATACTGATTGGTCGGCTGTTGATTAATTATTGCCCTGCTTAACATCAGGTTCTCAATAGCCTCAGGTTTCTTAGTAGTTATGGCTTCTACATTGCCGCTGAAAACGAGACGTCCGTAATTAGTCCGATCAAGGAACATGGCTAAGAAACTAGAGGATCATTAATAGGGAAAAATTATCCTCTCTCCTACTTGGCGGTGACTCAAACTCAAGACCTCCTACAAAGGAGAGCCTTAAAGAAGGAGTTAAAATCAATTAGGTCACTTCTACTTGTCATATTTTATTTTTTTTAAATAAGCAGTCAAGCAATTAAAGAAAATTATACTAGCAAATAAGATAAAAGGACAAAGGTTTCATTGTGTATATACTAGCAAATAATTTAAACTCTTAGAAAGACATTATCACGCAACACTGTATTAGATATATTGTAACATAAAAAATAAAATATTAGATAATAATTATAAATTATAAAATTTTGAAAAATTAAAATAAATAAATATGTAAGTTAAAATTTTTTTCAAAATTTATCATGATAAAATTAATTTGTAATTAAATAAATTTAATAATATATTTTATAATTTTGAAATTATTTAAGAGCGTATTTGATATAGATGGACTAATATTGCAAAGATTAAAACATATGAAATGTCAAGAAGTACAACGAACTTAATTTAGAGAGGTCTAATAATACGCAATATTACTTTTAACTAACAAAAAGACTATTCTAATAAAATTTTATCTTACACTTATCTAACAAAAAAATGATAATCCAACTTAGTTAATTACCATTCAAGTTCCCAGAAATTCTTTAATTGGTATTATTATAATTAAGGTTGAGACAAAGATACCGTAATTATTTTATTTACATTTTGAGCTTTCTTCAACGTCGTTGAAGCGCGTTGAATTGTCTTAAACCCGCAGTGACCGTTTGCTTTAACTCCTAACAGTCCCAACCAATCTCATAAAGCCAGCACAACATTCAGGGGCTCAAAAGTAAATTCAAATTAACTTAAGAGCAGTTCATGGAATCTCCACCCACTATCTAATGCCAGCTTGCGAGTTCCCATAGGATGAGTGACAAACAAAAAGTAGACTGCTCCGCATCAGATCCGAGCCTTGTATCAGCTTTTTTAGTACTGACGCGCTTTTCTATAAACGCGTTTTTTAAAGTAAGGGAACTTCTCTTCTTCCGCTTAGAAAAAGAGTCGAAACTTAAAAGGAGTCTTTTGACGGACTACAAATGTGTTGGTATTAGCTGCTTATATATATATATATATATATATGTATGTGTTTGTATGTATACGCTCTGTTTTGGACATTGCTCTGTTTGGATTTTGATTGTTGATATTTTGAGAGCTCAGAAACTGCGTCGCTGCTTTTAGAATCGAGTGAAATGGGGAACTGTTGCTCCGACGCCGCCGGCGGTAGAGCCGCTGTCGGCGGTACTTCACTCGCTGCTTCCGGCAACACTACCAACGAAGCTGTCGATTACTTTCTCAAGGCTCGCGGCGTTCATAGCGGCGTTAAGATCGAGGTCCTCTATCTATGCTTCTATGTCCCTGTTTGTGTATGATTTTCAGTTATTTTAATTTTGTACTGCCTAGAGGATGTTTCGGGGTTTGACTCGATAGAATTTGAATCTGGACGTGCTATGAATCTGGAGAAGTTAAGGAAGCTTGCTTGGAGTGTGTAGTGTGCGTAAAATCAAGATCGTGGAGCTTCTAGGAGTAGCATTTTGGTTACTAAATGGTTCTCATTTTGTAGCGTTTCAATGCATCTAGTGGTTACCTCTAAGTTGCTTTTTAGGTAGTCCGAGTGATGAGAATATCGCGCCTTCAAATTTCGGTTTCGTTTACTGTTTATTTGATCAAGAAACATGGTTTTGATTCCTATGATATAGTTTTTCAAATCAATAGCTTAGCTCAAAATTAGTGTTGCCTTCTGCGAAGCTCCATTAAGACCGTTGAGTTGTTGCCTGCTGTAACAAATGTTATTATCTGTTTATGCTTATCACGTTGTTCATTATTGAATTTGACTTTGAATGTGAATACAAGATTTTGATTGCTTAATTTGCTCTTCGAGTCTTCAATATTAACTGCTTTGTTTGGGAACTGTGGCTATGCAGTTATCCTTTTCTGCTACAAACTTACGTGACCGGGACGTGCTTTCCAAGGTTGGTCTCCCATGCTGTTTTATATATTCAAAACATTTATCCGATTTCCATTTATAGCCTAATAGAGAATGGGTGAAATACATTAGGGGTCAATCAAAACTGCATCGTGAGCTTTGAACTTTTGATCCTTCAAAATGAATCCCTTTTAAAAGAGGCATTAAAATCCAGAATTCTCTGTGTCTTACCACTTCATGTTTGTTTAGTTGTTTCTTACCTTTGGAAGTGACAATGTTTATTAAATTGGGAACTTATTGTTGAATTCGGCAAGATTTGGCTGAGATAATTGGAGATTTTTTTCATAACATGTAACTACAGATGTATTTGGCAGAGCCATCCATCTGTTTGTAATTGTATAGGAATTGACCTATTAAATTTTTTTATATTACATCACTTCTTTAGAAAAATTTTCATCACTTCATATCAGATTTAATGGTTGCTGTATTTCATATACGATTATCTGAAGTTGCACTGCCAGTGAACGTAACAGCATGTCTATTCAGTTAGTTTAATCTGCATAATAGGTATGGTGGGATATGTTTATCTTATTTTCATGTTTGTCAATACTTACTGTTGATGAAATCATCTTTAGAGTGATCCTATGGTCGTTGTTTACACAAAAGCAAAAGATGGAACTCTTACTGAAGTTTTCCGCTCGGAAGTGGTTCTCAATTCATTAAATCCTACGTGGATTTTAAAACATACTCATACGTACCAGTTTGAAGTTTTTCAGATGTTATTGTAAGTCTACAATTTCTAACTCTTTGCATTTCTCTAGTAAGTTTGCATCCTTTGCTCATTGTTGTGCAATGTGTTAAATTTACCGCAGATTTCGTGTCTACGATGTTGACTCTCAATTTCACAATGTAGATGTAAAGGTATATTCTTACTGCTATGGACTTCTGTCCCTTTCCTTTTGTGGTACTTTATTATAAATTTGTTTCATTTTTGATTTTATGTCAATGTATGTCACTGTATAATCTACTGACAAAAGTTGAGGCATATATATTTCTGTGACCATACCAATCAAAATCAACAATAGAGAATTTAATTTTCTTGGTTGGTCTAATCTTTTTGCCCTTCTTTTTCTTTTGAAGTTGATAGTCGAAATCAAGAAATATGAGATGTGAAATTACATTAATGAGAATTACAATCTCTGTATGAATTTGAGCAGTTATTAATTTTTTCTTTTTCTGTTACTATTTAATTGCCATTAATGTAAGTGTTGCATATTTTAGGAAATTAATGGTTTTATTGAATTGTGGAAAATGTTTCATCCTCACAAGTTAGGTATGACTAATCAAACAACTTAATGAATGCAGATGCTTAAGCTTGAAGAGCAACAGTTTCTTGGCGAAGCATCTTGTGCATTGTGTGAGGTATAAAATGAAGACATCTTTTTATTCCTTATTGTACCATTATAGATTAACAACTACCATTCTTATTGTCCTAATTACTATCCAGTATAGGCCCTTGCTCTACTGTCTAATGTTATGAACTACACATGCAACAACTAAATAATCTGATAGGCTTGAATATGTATCAGTATGAATATTAAGCTAGTTTCATCTTTCTGTTTGTGCAGATTGTTATTAACCGACACCGGACGCTGACCTTGCCTCTTGTACACAGAGAAGATTCTACTTTATCAAGTCATCAGGGACATTGTGGACAATTTACTGTACATGCAGAGGAATTGATTAACTCAAAGACAACAACAGAATTGGCATTGAGGTGTTCAGCTCTGGAGCACATGGATCTCTTCTCCAGAATTGTATGCACTGCTGGGTTGTTATTATTCTTTCTTTAATTAAATACGTTATGAGGAACTAGATATGTTACTTGTTTTTTTGTCTTTTTTTTCATGAAGGATCCCTTTTTGGTTATCTCAAAAACTATTGAGACAGGGCCACCCATACCTGTGTGCAAAACAGAAGTGCTGAAGAATGACTACAACCCCACATGGAAACCAGTTTTTTTGAACATGCAACAAGTGGGAAGCAAGGTAAGATTTGTCTTCATTTGGGCTCAGGTAGCAACTGTTATGATCTTATGTCCAGATATGGATCTCATCTTTGCTCCTTACATCCAACTTTTAATATGCTGTCCTATTCGTGGTTGCTTCGGCCTAGTTTCCTAGCATGTGTGACTTTCTCATATGAGGAACATACTATTTATAAAGGGATCTGCTGTAGTTGGAGTATTTTTTGTTTTGATGTGTCTAATAGATCAGTAGGGCTCAATAATTGCATTATACGCTGAAATAGATATTTTTACTGATTATTATTTTCCAGAAATGTTTCATACTCTTATGTAATTTGCAGGAGAGTCCGCTAATCATAGAGTGCTTCAACTTCAATACCAATGGCAAACATGATTTGATTGGGTATATGCAGGTTTCCTTTTGATTTTCCTTTCAACCTTCTCTCCCCATGTCTATACACCTTATGACAGTGGTCTCTGTTATTCAATTGTCAGGAAAATTCAAAAATCTCTGAGAGACCTTGAAGACCTTCACTCGAATGGGGGAGGTGGCAATCTATTTTTACCAACTTTTGCTGGGCCAAATCAACAAAACAAGGTTTTTCTATTAGTTAATTGGTTTTATAACTACATTTCTATTTTCAGCTTCAAAATTCTGAGTTTACTTGATTCAGTGCAGGTACTAAAAAGCGAGCTGTATGTAGACAAATTCTCTGAAAGCAACCAACATACTTTTTTGGATTACCAGAGAGCAGGATTTGAACTGAGCTTCATGGTGGCTATTGATTTTACTGGTACCTCATTTAGGTTTTACTACAGGATTAACAAGTTGTACATCAAATTGAAACCGAAAGGGCTTTTTGAAACTTAGGAATACCACGTGGGCCTTAGTGTGATTAATCCCAATAATTATTAATGAGAAATCATCAAACACATTAAAGTTTCGCTACTATCTTCTTAACTTTTTCATATCATTTTCAGCTTCAAATGGAAATCCTCGCCTCCCTGATTCCTTGCATTACATTGATCACTCAGGACGGCTAAATGAATATCAACGGGTAAATAATTACTGTCCATCTGTATTCTTTTTCTTTGTATTTATCTGGTTAGACCATCCAATTAAAAGGCCAAAATTTTCAGGCTATTGAAGAAGTTGGAGAGGTCTTGCAGTTCTATGATTCTGACAAGCGCTTTTATGCTTGGGGATTTGGAGCCCGGCCTATTGATGGTCCAGTTAATCATTGTTTCAATTTGAGCGGAAGCATGAATGACTGTGAGGTGAGTGTTCCATCAATTTGCTTTGATCGCCCCATGATTTTCCCTCTTTACTCACAGATCGCCCATTGATGATGCATAAGCTTCTCTCTCAGGTTGAAGGAATCCAAGGAATTATGATGGCATATTCCATTGCTCTCTACAATGTTTCTCTGGCAGGGCCAACACTTTTCGGACCTGTGATCAACCGAGCTGCACAAATTGCCAGCCATTCTCTTGCAAATGGAGCAAGAAAATATTATATCTTGTTAATAATTACGGTATCAGTCTTTCAAGAATTGCCAAATTTTGCTCCATCCAAGTGCTTGTAACTTGAGTCATCATGCTTTTTCAAAGACCTAAACTACCACTTATTTGAAATCCAATTAGCCTTTTTGGTATTTGACTGTTGTAGGATGGAGTTGTAACTGATTTACAAGAAACAAAAGATGCTATAGTGGAAGCGTCTGACCTGCCACTATCTATCCTCATTGTTGGGGTTGGAGGAGCTGACTTCAAAGAAATGGAGGTACCTCTTTCACATTCCTACCTTTTTCGAAAATGTCAAAGTCTGATTACCGGAATAATGATAGTTTTGATTAGAAAGCTGATTATTTCTTGAAGAGCTCCAGTTTCTGAAATCTGGCTATTGATCCACAGATTTTAGATGCTGATAAAGGAGAGAGACTGGAAACCTTATCTGGACGTGTTGCTTCACGTGATATAGTTCACTTTGTACCATTCCGAGACGTTCAAAGTGAGTGTAACAAACTTTGTAATCAACTAGAATCCAAAGTTTTTAGTTTGGTGGTCATAAACTTCATATTTGCAGGTGGAGACATTTCTGTTGTTCAAGGACTTCTAGCAGAACTACCAACCCAGTTTTTAACCTACATGCGATCCCGAAACATTCAACCAAATATATAATCACGTAAACTAGTGTACATATGGCAATTTATTTTCTCCTACGCTTTGGAATGAGTCGTCCGTCTTGTCCTCGTAGCCAAATATCTGCTGGCGGTATCAAAGCCAATATCATGTTGTCAGTATAGGTTATATGCACGATCACCACGCTTCTCCTATTTAACGATAGCTCATTTCCGATGGCTGGACAAGTTTTTCAGAGACCTCCTGCTTTGCGTAGTTACTTTTACTACTCTCGAGTGACTGTGCGATGAATCAAGCAAGGCGCCTATCACACATGCACTGGCACTATACATGTAAATGGCAGAATTGCCAAGTCAATGGAAGAGAGTTTGTCTTGCAAAGGTGAAGGACCAAAGTTACAGTATAATGGCCATTGTTCTCAAATTTGATTTCATAAAATCTGTTGGACCAATTTTGTATTTGTTTTGTCAGTTTGGAACTTGTCTATAATCCCATCTCCCATTCTTTTCGACAGTGAAACAGAGCTATTTAGTTATGAATTTGACAAACATGGGAAACTTTTAAGGTGACGGTTTTATGAAGTGCTTAAGGGCTGTTTTCTTTTGCTTTTAAATTTGGTAAAAACAATATGTTTGTTTGAGTTCAGTTTTCAAAAATTATAAAAATCATAAAAAGTGTTTTCTGTTTTTATCTTTTTTCATAATCTGATTTACTATTATTTAAATATATATCATTTAAGTATTAATAAAAATTATGAATAATTTAATTCAAGATTATATATTTAATAAATAAAAATTAGTTATCTATAAAAATTATGAATAACTAATTTTCTTTAATTTTTATAATTAAATTATGTCATTAAATTTTAATAATTATTAATAAATATAATTAAATTTAAAATAAATAAATATTCAAATAAAATTTGATTTAATAATTAAAATATATTTTAAAAAATAATAATTATAAATAAATTTTAATTCTTAAATTATTTATTTTATTAAAATAATATAATTTTATTAATAATTTGTTAATAAATATTATATAAGAGATTAAATAAATTTATTTAATTAAAAATAATGTATCTTTAAGTTTTATCTAATGTGTAATTATTATCGGTGATAAAAATATAACTATATTAATATTAATAACCAAACAAGTTTTAGTTTTTATTTGAGAAAAAACATAAACAAAAAATTGAAAACAAAAACTGAAAAATACAAAAAAAATAAAAATAGAACCAAACGAGAACTTATTTATTTGCTTCACTTTCAATTCTGTAATATATAACGATATCTTACTTACGTATCCCGGATCGAACATGAAAGGGCAAAAAACGAAGAAATGTGAAATGTACCTGATTTTTGGTTCTGAAACTTCAAACAAGCTTTTCAGAGCTGAAACGATCCCGAATCTGTCACCGTCTTTACGAGAATCTATCACCGAGACATGAGCTAGGTCTTTCTACAGTGTTCTCAAAACGTAAGCTTTCTTAACGGGTCGGAGATTCCTTATGCTTACGATTGATATGAACAACTACAAGAGACCATAACCTATTTCTATAGCTTTCATATCGGGCTTCCCTATCACAAAGCCAATATAGACCAGGTCCACACTAAAAGGGATCCATTTTCTGCCCATACTTCGACCCATTGATTTAGATCATTTATTAGGTCACTTTATTATCTTTATCTGGATCAAATTACGTAACTTAAACGATAATTTATTTAAAAATCAAATCAAAATTAATAATTGTCCACTTTATAGGAAATTGACAAAATTGCCCTTAGGGGCAAAAATGTCTTACAATCTCCCCCTTGGACAATTATTAATTGCAATTTTGACTCAACTTTAAAAACAGTTTAAAAACTTGGTTAAGCTACGCTGCTGTATTAGTCGACTAAGTTTAAAAACAAAAAATTTGATCCAAAGATAATGAAAGTCCAACATTTTATCCTACAAGGCTTTCAATACCGGAAAATATCAAACATATATGTCATGTGTGACACAGGTCTAATATAATCACAAATATCTAATACCTTACTAACATTAATAGGAAAATGGAGTGTGACAGACTACGATGATACCTTTATGTTCTAATATGTATCATGTTCGTTTATAGGTCTCGATTTCTCCAACTTTATGCCAAACCGCATTGCTAAATTGCATCAGAGAAATCCTATTTTCTCTCACCAAATGATAAACAACATTAGAGAAAACTTGTTTCCTCTCACCATATGCTAAACAACATTAGAAAAAACCTTTATGTTCTTTAACTGAATGCTAAACTACATTAGAGAAACTTTATGAGATTAAAACTTATATTCCCCTATGTCATGTGAAACTTTAAGGATGTATCCGTATAAAACTGTACGTGTCTAATGACATAGGCTCAAGTTCAATCTTTATAAATGCCCAATGACCTTTAAAATACTTGAGATCAACATAAATCTTAAGTCTTCTATACGTATTATGACAATGTATGACATGTATTGCTGAGGATAAACGATAATCATCTTTATTGATGAACATCATACAGTCATAATACATCAAAATGTACAAATGTACGTGGAGCAAACATAACAACCTTTTAACTAACAGTGTCTAAGGACTTCAAAATACTCATACTGTATACTTGTATTCCAAACACAAATGGCTAAAGTCATTCAGTTAAATAATCGACTTATAGTTCTTCAGTTTTTAAATGCTTCAAACCTTAATGTCACCTTTTCGTATCAACTACTTCATGATCAAGAATTTGATCTCAAAATGCTAAGACCAAGTGATATTCAATGTTGTTAAACAATACAGAAGCTTGATTATTACATTACAACTGAATGAGTTTAGCCACTGAATCAACCACAGACAACTTAGAAATCAAATTTCTAAGCTAAACCGTCTGTGAAGCAACCTTATAGCATGCACTATGCATGCATGGTCGAGGAATTCACCTGTGTCTATTTGACAATTTTTCACGACATTTTACCATCTGCAACTTTAAACTGTAACCTTAAGTGAACTTTCGATCATCCGGACACATAGCTTAATTTGAATATGAATTCCCTACGAGGTTTAGTCTGTTGACTTTTCTTTATGTCAACACATAATCTTTGATTCCCTTTAATTATCTCAACACTCACTTGACTGGATTTCAATGGTCTACATCTAGATTAACCAGATACTGAACAAACAGTCAAACAGTAGACGCAATATTCTGCTTAGTACATAGCCGATCATACATTAGGCTATCAATCGTATTAAAATACAGAACATTTCTTAGAAGCTCTCCCTTTACTTTATTCTTTAGTCACTTTGCCAAAGATTATCTCTCAATATGAGAGATAAGTGTTACGACAGGTTTACAGTTAACCGAGTTAAACCTTTGTAACATATATTGAATGTATACACTCTGTGAGAGGTATGATAAGTGTTAAGATTAATCTCGATGAATCCAAATACCTAGGACAAAAGATACTACGCCAAGGTCCTTTATGTCAAAATTCTTGACCAAAAGTTGCTTAATTTTACACAACATGGTCAAGTAATCTTATGTGAGCAATATATCATCCATATGCAATAATAGGAAGATAACTTTGCTCCTCCTGACCTCATAGTACAAGCATCTTTTCAACTTTATTTTCCATAACGCTGAAAGAGGTCATAATCTCATCGACTGTAAGGTTTCACTTTTGAGAGATTTGATGTAAATCATATGTTGATCTGCATAATGGGCAAACTATGTCACTTCTATCTGGATCCTGAAATCCTTCAGGTTGTACCATGTAGAACACTTTATAAAGGTCTTTATTTAGGAAAACAGTTTTGACAACCATCTAATGTAACTCTTCATCATTGTGAGCTACAATTGTCATAATCACTCAAAATATATCTTACGAGGATCCAAGAGAAAATCAATATTTCTCCCTGAGTGAACCATCAGGCAATTGAGCTAGTCCATAAGCCGACGAACTTTATCCTAAAGTCTTTTAGGTCTTAAACTTTATTTACAACTAACGGTTTTTCAGTTCTGCTACAAAATCAACTAGCTCCTAGACCTTACTATACTTCACGACTTACATCTCATAAGTCATTGCAATCCACCACAATTCCGTTGCATGTACAGAAATAACTTTTGTAAAAGTAACTGGATTCTTAATATGTCTAATATCATAGTCATGTTCACCTAATAGACTCTGTAATCAGATGGAATAAAATGTTATCTCACTCTGGTGGATTTACATAACTGCATTAGATCTTGTACTCCCAGGAATTTCTGTGTGTACAGGTACGGGTTCCTGTTCTTGTACAGGTATGGTACAAAGACCTAAATTCACTGGATCTAACTATATGAGTAGCGGATACATAATAATTGTAGTATTCATCTTGTTATCATTATAAGGTTCAAGGGACCCACCATCATTTCAGACATCATATTCCAAAAACTTAGCTGTTTGTGATTTCACTATTCTGTTCCCTCCTTCTCTACAATAAAATCTGTAGCCTCTAAAGTGGTTAGCATATCTTATTAAATAGCAACAAATGGAATGAATATGCAATTTTTCTTTATAAGGATTATACTACCTCGGTAGGGAAACTCTATACACAAATGTGTGTAAGACTAGATTTTCACACTTCTAGATAATTAGTCTTATTCTACATTGACTTCTTCAAGTCCTTTAGGATGTGATTATGCCTTTCAGTAACGTACCATTTTGCTCAAGACTACCCAGTATAGTGAATCAAGTCACTATCCCAACTGATTCCATACATCTGACAAACGGACCTTTTCAAGTCATGAAACACCATGTTTGCCATGATATTCACCTCCACAGTCAAATTTGACATTCTAAATGGTTTTTTCTAATTGGTTCTCAACTTTCAGTCTTTAAGCAAGAACACATAACTATAATGGGAATAATCATGACAGATGTCAAAATACTTTTGGATTGCATAATGCAAATGTATAAGGTCTTTTGATATCTTTATGTATCAAACTCAACAAGTCAGAAGTATAAGTTAATTTCAATATCCTTATTTCAGTCAACTTACCCCTGCAATAGTCAACACATAGTTCCAAATTATCATAATCTAAAATTGAGATAATACTTTCCTTAATAAACCTCTCAACTCTAGCTTTGAAAATGTGGCTTAAACTTTTATGCCACACCATGTATGACTTTTCATTCATCAGGGTCCTTCATTTTATGACTTGTTTAACAAGACACGAAGAAACGTATATCTAATTCGGGGTAAGACACATTCTATTAAAACCATATACAAGAAAGTCGTACCATTATGTTTTGTATTAAACATAACTGTACAACAAAAGCATTAAATACAAAACGTTAACCTTCTTTGTCTAAAATTGATTTAAAGATCACATATAAAATGAGTCGTGTAAAAACCTAAATGAACCTTGTAACATGATTCAGTACATACATCCCCTATAGATATTTCATCCACTTCTTCATTGCTGACAACCATCAGTTCCTCCTTCCTTTTATTTGGCTTTATCCTGTACATGAACACTTGCACTGTGGAAGCACCTTGATCAGATACTCCACTATATAGTCACCAAGTACTTAATGTGACTATCGCAAATCAGATTCATAAATTGATGAGTTAAGGAGTTATCTATTAGTCACAATCTTTCCTTTTAAGCCTCATACTGCTAGCTTCTTTATGTCATGCAGACCTTCACCAGCACAGGATTGACCAACATCAGCATGTGGAGAAGATTCAGTTTTTCTATCTTTAATCTTAGTTTGCTTCATCTTTGCCTTCCATTTAGTTGCATCAAGGGTTGTAAGAGTAACAAACTTGAGTTTCTCCCCCTCAGCAACACAATGGGAAATCAAAGCATTGAAATCATATTCCTCATCCCGCGAATAATATGTCATCACCAGATTACTTAACTCTGAAGGGAGTGTATTCAGAGTCTGATGAATTATGAAAACATCAGGAAAAGAAATGTCTAACATCTTCGGTCTACTGTGAAGATGAATCATTCTTGATATGTTCTCCTTACTCTTCTTTTTCCCGTACACTTTATGGAGAATAATTCTTTATTCAAGGTGCTTATCTCAACACTAGATGAGACTGCGTACCTCTAAAAGACATTTCCAAGAAATTACTTTGCTATGTCTCTATCTGGAAGGCCACTAGGTAGATGGTTAGGAATGGATCTCTTAATGGTCATAAGATATAATCTGTTAGACCGATCCTGAGCTTCATAAACTACTTTATGAGTTTTCGAGCTCACGGATGTAAGTAGAGATGGCCTATCTATCTGTATGATCATATCAACCTCAGCTATTTCCATAGCATTCAATACATCATCAGTTTATTTCTTTGTATTGAAACCGGTCAGGGTTTCAATGGTGACACTGATTTTATTGACCGAAAAAGTGACTCTTTAGTAACTTTGATTAGATCAGCACAAATGCAGGATAACAACGATACTGAAAGCCATTAAACAGTATCTTTCCTAAAACTCCGGTCACACAAATTATGAAACACCTGTGGGCTGAATGCATAATATATATAATTAGACCTCCACACATAAAAGCGATCAGAGTATAAACCATCAGTTCTCATGGCACTACCACCTGTGGGCGAATAGATCATTTAAGCAACAGCTTTCCTCTATCCAATGCCTTTATGCACATATCAAAATCTCATGTAAGGCCAACACTTGTGGACAGAATAACCAAACATGAGACTAAAGACATTCCCTAACGGGCATGCAGAACAATTCAAAATACTGACTCGAAAGGCCACTGTGGTGACTATATTCTCATCAGCACTCAAAAAGTCAACAAACACAAGGGAAACACCAGGGATACATCTTTATATCATCCTCACATTCTTTATGAGCATATGATATGTGACAATGTAACTTTAATAAATGAAAAACCCGAATGTACAATCTCATTGTCACACACCCGTGCTGAAAACATTCTCTAAAAACTTCATTTGAGACTTCTGTAAAAAAAATCTCAGTAGAGTGAATATTGTGCCTTACTTGATACTGAACTGACCACCCGAGACACAAGAATCTCATGTATCTCCCTTATGGCAAGTTTGTTGCATGAAAATTCACTAAAAAATGGCTTCAGAATGTCGTTGTTTCTTTTCCGATTAACTATCATGTGATGTCGAATCCTGAATATGAGACCCGAGACATGAAAATTTGAAGTATCTCCCACATGTGATGTCCAAAACATGAAAATTCACTCGAATTTGAATTCAAAACACCTTAATTCCTTTTTTTGGAGCTAACCTTTAATTTATTACTAATATAATAAATCCAAAAAATGGAAAAAAAATCATGTTATAAATTTCCTGGACCTAGAAATTAACCCAAAATACCCCGAGGCACCCTTACGGGAAATTTGAAATTTTTGTGTTTTTTAATTCACTGTAGCAGATGTTTGTACGCTGACGTCAACGTGTTGACGTCGCACCCCGCATTAGCCGTGCGTCTGTGCGGATGGTGCATGTGGAACACACGCCAGCGTAGATGGGCAGGTGACGAGTCTGGAGCGTGACACGCACCCACGGGTCACCCGCAAACGCTCCCACTGACGCTGGTACGTGTCTGGCCCGTATGGGGCCACAAGTCGTCGCATGCATCACACGCGCCTTACATGTTGCCGCCCCCGTTTCACTGCTACATGCGCCCGACAGTGCGACGATGGTCGCGGGAAAAGACAATTTTTGACGAGTTTCAGGTTATTTTTTGGCTTCCCAAGCTCGTTTTCAACCCGTTTCTCAAGGCTAAACATATATACACTACTTTTATGCAATAAGAAGCAAAAAAAAACTGAGAAATGGAAGCTAATTCTTGAAAATCTTATTGAGAGAAATATCAAAAAATCTCTGTTTTTAACCACCCGATCACGCCACCGCTCTGATACCACGTATAATACGTAATGGTACCTTAGTTACGTACCCCGGATCGAACGTAAAAGAATAAAAAATGAAGAAATGCATAATGTACCTGATTTTTAGTTCTAAAACTCCAAATGGGCTTTTCAAAGCCGAAACGATCTCAAATCTACTGTCGTCTTCTCAAGAACCCATCACCGAGACGTGGCTAGGCATTTCTACAGTTTTCTCAAAACGTAAGTTTTCTTAATCAGTCAGAGATTTCTTATACGTACGATTGATATGAACAACTGCAAAGGACCATAACCTATTTATATAACTTTCATATTAGCTTTTCCCATCACAAGGTTGATATAGACCAGGTTTATACTAAAAGGGATCCATTTTCTACTCGAACTTCAACTCATTGATTTAGATAATTTATTGGGTCACTTTATTATCTTTATCTGGATCAAATTACGTAACTTAACCGATAATTTATTTAAAAACTAAATTAAAATTAATAACTGCCAATTTTATAAGAAATTGACAAAATTGTCTTTAGGGGCAAAAATGTCTTACAAATTCATCTCATCAAATACTAACAACATTACGCCTTTTGTTTCATTACGTTTTACAACTATCTCAAGTACGGAATGCGTGAGAAAATGGGGCGGCTGGTCTAAGGTAAGTGTTGGCCAAACTTCTGTATTGATGCCAAGGTCCTGTTACTTTTGTCAGAAAATGTAGTCTTACTATGCCATGAGCAATGAAGTCAGCTTAAGTGGAGAATGTTCAAGTCAATGTTTCTGGCACTATCAATTAGAAGAAAATCCCTATCGGATCGGATTATTGAAACCGAATGCTGTTTACTTTTTCTGGCATGTATGTGAATACTCATAATGCCTATTTTAGTCATTGAACCCTAAGTTTCTAACCAATAATCAATATTCTTTCGTCCATTCCCTTCTAGAAAGTTACATGCACATAATTTATTCGAACTTTGTAATCAATAACTAATCTCTTTTTTGTGTGCTTTTATTCTAATTTTTTATTTACATAAAAAATTTGATAAATTTAGTCAAATTTTGTAGGCTTGGTCTAATTCTTATTGGAGGAGAATCGCATATTTTTTTGGGGCTAATTTCATTATAAATAGTTAAAAAATTATTTTTATAAAATAAAATTTTCCTTAATAATAATGACCATGTAATTAGTCCTTTTATATCGCCGACCTATAGTTTTTTTTATCATGTTTGTTTCATAATTTCAACAAAAACATAGAAAAAAACTATTAATATGTACAATGGAACATGTTCTTAATTTAATTGGTAATTTAACTTGAATAATTATTTAAATTATAAAAAATAATGTACAAATTAGAAAAGCACCTAAAAGATTAAATTAGAAATGCAATTAAACATTAGAAGAAAGTTTTGCTGATTGATTATTATTATTTCTATCTCTTTATTTACGAGTCATTTGAAAATAGTCTCTTTGTTAGATCTCTTCAGACTTCGAGTATCTACGAAATTTTTACTGATTGTTGGTGATATTGTAAGACTACTTTTCTTATTATTTTAATTTTAATTTTCTCTTTCGCTTCTTGTGAGTCATTTGGAAAAAATATCTTTACTAGTCTGAATAAGTTTACGTACTGCTAGACATCTTTAGATCTATAGTGTCATTTCTACTAGGTGATGTTGTTAATTAAAACATTACACTCTTAATACTATATATGGTTTGATGCGGTACATTTTCCGAATTCTAATACATAACTTCAAGTATATTCATCAATTCGCTCAATTTCAATGTTTGAATGTTAGTCTTTCGATAAACTTTCATTGTCTTCCAAAGGGTGAAGAGATCATTATTTATTACATTATAATTATTATTGATTATTGTGATAATTGTTGACGCGCTAAAATTTTAGCGATGAAAATAATCGTTGCTAAATAATAATAAATTGTCACAAATCGTAATTTGTGATAAAAAATATCATCGCTTACATCATTGTTGAATTTCGGTAGTAAAATAATATCTGCAACTAATAGTTATGGTAAATTAAAGTAATATAAATTGACTAATGAACTTTCGACACGTAAAATTTGGATAGAAGAACATAAAATTACTTTGGTAAAAAATATAAAAGGATATGCACGAATCACTTTTTGCAATAGACTAAAAGCTCGAAAAGTTTTCCATACAAATATGAAAAAGCTCAGAGATTTCATACTGATTTAACATAAAAGAGTACATCTGAATGAACGATGAAGTTTTTGATATGCATCCTTGATGTGCCAACAGTTTAAAGTATTATTCGAAACTTGCAGTGAACACTTCTTCAAGTTCACACCAAGACTCATCCC